>UCQR01104418.1:0-11488 GCA_900474235.1 Cecidostiba semifascia | reverse complement strand
GACTGCACCGGCTATATACATACACCTATACACAAAAGCCCGCGAGTCCGATATAACGAATAATAAAAATTCCGACATATAGGCTGCAGGCAAACGCGCGAGCCAAATAATTCATCTTTGGCGATTCCCCGTTAGGCCATACCTATATACTATAATAATATACAGTATACACCCAGACGACACTCACCTTCTCGAGTGTCCGGCCTAATAACTAATTAAAACTAATGTATGCAGCGCGACATTGGCAATTGATATACGAGGAGCGTGCGGGAAGTCGTCGTCGGGGCTTGAAAATAAACCTGCGACGGCTCCCATTTACGGGAGAGAGAAAGAGGCAAAGCTTCGCCGGAAGTTTGCCAAATAATGCTAGCGAGGAGGGGGTACGACGAGGACTGTACCGTTTCTCGACTCTGGCCCCTATATAGACGAGATCGGATAATTTTCCTCGCGTATATATATGTGTTGTAGATATATATTCCGATGAAATAATCCGGTGCATTGTCGAGCCGGCTAATTTTCCGGCCGATCGCTTGAGTATAGTCAAGTTCGACGATTTTTGGCTCGGAACACCGAGAAAGAGACAGAGTATATAGTGGTAAATGGAACGACGAGTGGTGCTAATTAGCGAACGATACGGGGGTCGGTTATGTACGTATATATAGATATATTTGCTCAGGGCGAGTTTTTTTTTTTTTGGCGGGTGTGTTTAGTATATAGTGAAGAAGAAAAGTCGCGAACTTGTGTGTTATGACTGGGTTCGGTTTATGCGGGCAATGACCTAAAAAAAAGTATGTGCTTTGTTCGTGCTCTCTCTCTCTCTCTCTCTCTCTCTCTCTCTTCGCTATGAAAGGCTCATAAAGTTGTCGCGAGATTTAACTCACGTACTATAACGCTTAAGCATATACACAGAGACTTGCGCGCGTGAGGATATACGACGTGCGTCAGAATGAATATTCCTTTTTCATATTATACATATATTTTACCGTCGAGTTATTGTTTTGGACTTTATTTTTTATTTAGATTTGTTAAGTATATGTTTAACTGGAAAAAAAACGCTGCAAACGAGTGCTCGAAAATTGCGGGGAACGTATAGAAACAAATTTGCAGTTTGTCGAGGAAGCGCAGCGTTATATTTTTTCGTTTGAAACTTTTTTCGCCTAAAACTAATAGAAAAGTTAAACAGTTACAAATTGAGCAGCAGCTACTCTCGTAAAACTTATTGAGAACCTTGATGCTGACCATCAGTGGCCGAGAAAAGTTTGTCAAAGTAACTTTTGGACTGAATTTTACTGTCGAGAATAACGACACTGAAAAAAAAGTGTCGATCGTCAATGATTTCAACGATAAAAGACAGATGCAACTCTTGCCTGTATGTCGACGACGGAATTTTTGCATCGTTAAACCCTCAACCGCTGTTTCACACAGATACAAGGATACATACAATATATACATACATGTTTGTATATGCAAGATGCTTCGAGCCAACTCGAGCTGACGCGTCAGCCATCTGCTTATACTTGCTCTGATATCCATAAAATGCGGTTATCCAAAGGGTCAAAGTTCGACCAAGTGGAAGGGGATGATGCCGCAAGGTCGAGTAGTGTCCCCAAAACTTGCAGGATCAGTATAAATGAGCTGGCGATATTGAATAATTGCATTCTTTTAAAAATATTTATATACATTTTATTTTCCATTACATATACTTTTGATTTTATTTATTTTTCATATTATCGGATTATTATGTATAACAAAATGTATTAATTGATTAAGTAATTGTAATGATGAGTAACGTGTAAATAAGGATTATATAGGCATTTAATTGATTACAATAATAATAATTTTAATTACTATTATTGTATATCGAATAAATTATTAGAGCTCTGTGTAACAATTTTAATGTTTTCATATATACATGCAATGAAATTCATTATGATATTCTCAATTTAATGTCCAAAGCTTCGACAACGAACACTGCATAATATCAAAATAGGCGTATATCGTGTATTTACTGTTTACGATTAGCTTTATAATATAAAATAATATGTGTACAACAAGCTATAATAATTTTGCACGATATACATCCATCTCCAATATTCCTATCAACGTTACTAAATTTGAAGATAGACGAGATACTAGTCACCATGATATCACCCCAACCCTTTTAAAACGACATTAAATAATACGAACATACAAATCATGCGAGAAAAAGAGTGTTCTCTCGCAGTACCTATATCACTCAGCAAAATGAAATTCCCAGCAGTGCATCTAATATCTCTGAATTCCTTCAAGCTCAAGAAGAACACACCTCTGATATATACTCCAATCTCCAGCCTATACTAAATTCTCCCACATCAGCTCATATCCAAAACTTCTGCTTTACTCGAATTAACCAACATATCCAAAAAAGCCAATTAACCATCATCTCACACACACACATATCAGCCGCATCATCGATTCCCGATGATCGACCGTGGCTCTCTCAGGTATGTCACATTGTAGTATATATGTATATGCGCAAGCGAGCTAATTCAACGAAGCATCGCGCCTATATATACAAAGTCTCGCTTTGTGTATCACGCATCTCGGGTGCAACCTTGTTCCGAGGCTTCCTAGAGAGAGAGAGAGAGAGCCACGTGCACATATATACTGCACAAGGCGACCGAGCAAGACGACGGCTTTCCCAAAATATACACGTACCTAGAGGTTCCGCTCTCTCGCGCTCTGTCGACCTACTGATGCTTCTCTCTTATTGTATATGCATATACTTACTCTGTGCTACTGAGGATCAATGGGGGTGTTTAGTCGATTTTTGAGACGATCGATTTTTTTTTTATCATTGCTCCGGTGATGCGTGAGTAAAGCCGGTTTGCGGAGTATACAGAGGATGTGGATGAATTTGAGGTTTTTGGATGAATGTATAGTCGAGATTTTTGTAATTGGTAAATTTTGATTTTTATTTATACTTTTTTTTCGTATTGTGATGATACTTTTGATATTTAAAAATTGTCGTAATACATATATCTGTGTTGCTATTCTCGCTCTCTTTTTCTGGATCGAGTTTTGCATACAACATTTTGGATACAATTTTATCAAAGGTTCGTAATATGTATTTATTAGAAATATATAATATATATTTTAATTATAAAATTACACCTTTCCATATACACGTGTGTTTAGAATTTAATTTTACGACGTTTCAGAACCTAATATTTACCGCAGAGTAAAATCAAATCGATTTACAATTAACTACAGGAGGACGCACCCGCGCGTCGACAATATGTTTCCTGGAAAAATTGAAACATTATTCACAACGACTGCAGCTCGAAAAATTCATCTACTTATTATCTATATTACACATCTTATACTTTATTATCGTCAAAGCTTTACGACTTGCTATTTACATGAACATCGTATTGGTATATTATACACACAAATGACGTATATTTTGGTAAAATAATAACGTAAAATCTTACGCCCGCATCAGCGTTGACTAGGAAACGAAAAAAAAAAAATAAATTCATTATCTCTAAATAATAAAACAATAATACACATCAACAAAAACGAAAAACAGAAAAATTGATCACATATGACACTTTGAAACTATACATACAATATATATTTTCGAGCGCTTATCGCTTTTCTCTTTTATACATTCACAATATGGAATGCTACCATAACACACATACGCGTAACCGTAAAAATCGTTTCACTCGCGTTCGCAGTTGTAAAATCACCGGCTCATATATGTGAGGATATGCATTTTCCATCCGCGGGTCAAGGTCGAGATACTCACCACCAGCAATGCAGACAAGGCGGCGCGGTTATGTGCTTTTCCGCAAGCGACGTCGCTCTCGATGATGTATAAGTGCTTCCTCTCTATATACGAAGCCCTTATATATAGTGCGCGACAACGAAGTTTTAGCGCGATCGCCGAGTTTTCTCTCTCTCTCTCTCTCCGGGGGTAAAATGAATTTCTCGGCTTTTTGGCTTAAATGGAATAAGTACCTGCTGATATATTAAGGGATTATTTATAAACTTTCGACTCGAAAACTTGAAAGTTTTGCTTACGTTTTGATTCCGTTCTTCGGTAACATAGCGACGAGTTATTATATACTACATCATTCGAAAAACACTCCAAACACATCAACTTTCATACTCCGAAAGACTGAGTGGTCTGATGGTCTTCTGTGTCGGTGTATTATGACGAGGCGCACTCGCAAACTGTCGTTGGCCGGATTGACGTGTTCGTTCGAAAATCGAAATTTTTAAAAGCACCTTTAGCGAGCGTCCTATATATGCTTTTCTTTTATTTTAGGTCGCGTCGCGTCGACGAATCTTTGTCCGTGTGTTATATGGATTTTTAGAAGGCCTTTATTGCTGCGTCTTTTACGACTGCAGCTGCGAATAGAAATTAAAGCGAAATTAGTTCCGACGAGAGATATCGGATTTCCATCTTTTTTTTTTCGATATAGGGATAATATTTTGTTGCTTTTTTTTTTGCTAATTTTACGAGGATACTCTCAGTTGAGAACAAAGTGTGTGAGTTTGCATTATTCAAAGATTCAAACGTGTGTTTGGCATAAATAATACATCAGCGTCAATGTGTATACACACGTTACAATATTTATAGTAATACTTTGAAGTATAAAGCAAACAAAAATATAATTAAAGCTTTGTAGAATAATAATACGATGTGTTACGAGGTTGCGACGTTCACTTCTTCAAAACAAATGTTTGAATAACTTTGATGAAAAATACTGTTCACGGTGAGATTATATATAAATAGACATTTATTTCGAATTTACGCGCGGTCTTACCTTTGAGCAGGTTAATTTTCGTACGAATAATTAGGATTTCACAGGGCGAAAAAGAGCATAGTTTATTAGATTCTCTAAAGCTCTGCACTCTACTGCCGTACGTACGTACATACGAACCCAAAGCTAATGCTATAAAATTTAGACCTTATTCTGTTCATGATAAAAGAGTTATTTCAAAGGAGCTAAAGCTTAAAGCTGGGTGCCTTTGTGTTGAATTTAAAGTTGCATTGTATTCCAACAGTTGAATGCTGTATATATACGTGTTATAATTTATCATCAAAAGTTTTTCTATATAATGATTTACATTTTGCTTGATTTTTCCTCGAAAAACTTGGAAAGTTTTATATTCTTCTTGTTTCTAAAAGGTCGCTTCATTTTTTTTTTTAATTTGTATTCTATCAAAAATATCAAGACACCACAATGAATAGTTGCAAAAAATTAGCCTGCTCAAATAACATTTAATCATTACAGTTGTATACGCATTACGCAGAGAAAAAAGTCCTGATGCCCCAATATTTTGTTGATTTGACTACTGGAGATAATATCGTATTACGTATGATTGTTAAATATTATTATAGCATCATATGGCAGTTATGGCATAAGGTGGCACAACGCTCTCATATATCACATTCTGCGTGCAGATTGAGATGAGGGAAATGGAAAATTGCCTGTGCGCCACCTACCGTCGCTAGCCAGAGACTAGAAAGCCGGAAAGTTTAAGCGGTGGAAGAAAGGCCAGTCCAAAACTGTTTTGATTTACGGCTATACTATTATGACTTGATGCTATACTAATACTAGCCTGGTGGATCTTTTTTCTCCGTGTTCACATTTTCAAAACTTTATGATTACGACGAAAATAATATAGGTAATATCATATATCCAACGAATTTCAGACATATGCGATCTCATATGAGATTTCATTATATTTTTCACATGGGATAGCATAATATTCATATGGCACAATATATTGATAAAATCATATTATACAAATGAGCAATATTGATTTTCGAACCGAGCGTTCAAGTCTATAGTCAAAGCGCAGGCTCTAATGAAGCGAATAAACGCGCTCACCGTAATTTTAGCGAGTCACCGTAATCAATCTAAGAATATAGGCTATAGGGGATCGAAATTACAGAAAATTTTCCAAATTTTTCTGCGCAGTCTCTACGTATACCTGACCGAGTTTTTCGCGCGCCCTTCGAGATATGTTTAGAAATATGTCTTTTCATATCAAATATTTATCAAATATACCACATATAAGTACAATAATTATATAGAATTGAAAATCGTTCGAGCATTGATAAAAACTCTTCAAAATAATATGACACAAGCATCTATATACTCGCGAAGAATATAATTAACGTCGCACTTTAAAATGTCCTCGTGTTACTCTCCTAATATGTACACTATACTAATTTAAAAAATATTCCAATCTCAAAACATCAGGTATTCACCATCACATCTCTCCTCATCGCATAGCTCCGCTACACGATAAATAATACCCAATATTGCAAACATCGCCTTCAATCATCATCATCATCATCATCGAAAAAAAATCAATAGCACTTGGGCTTCATTCCTTTCAACGGACACATCACCGTCCACGGCTCCTTTCCATCAGAGCCTAATATAATCTCAAAATCGTAAAACCAGTAGCAAGATGCAACAATCCCTCATACCGGTAGTCATCCGGGTGGTATCTTCTTCAGCTTGGTGAGCTCGAGCAGGACGGGGAAGTGAAGGTCAGGGCAGTAGTCTCGATTCTCATCGAGAAGGCTCAGGTGACGGGACCAGACTTCAGGATCATAGCGTTCGGTCTGTCGGGCGACGAAACCTCGCTGCACCGCTGCCTCAGCGAATTTACGGAAAGTGGCACCTCGACGTGGTGCCATGACCAGAGCCACACCATCGTCAGCTAACCAGCCGTAGATCGTGTCGACTAGGTCCAGACGGGTTTCATCGAAGAAAAGGCAGTCTGCGCAGAGGATCACGTCGTAGGAATCGTCCTCGTTGAACTCCTGCTTGATATGGGGGGAAAAGATTGAAGCTTTTTGTTAGGGTTGCTTTATCATTGGTGCAGAAAGGAATGGATGAAGTTGGATCGTGTAGAATGAGCATCTGTCATTTGTGTTGTTTTGACACCCTTTACTCGATTAATGCAATTTCTCAAATCATCTCTGAATTTGAAAGCCAGTTTCAAAAAGTCGATCCTTTATAATGACAAAAAGATTTAAAACCCAACGTCAGAGACTCATCCCACACGGAAACGTATCTACGTAGATACATTCGCACAAAGAGCATATCAGTAGAGTATAGCGCGCGGGCTAGTGCGTAATGAGGTTTGAATGATCGGATCGGAACGAGCTGGGCATCGGAGCGACGCGACAAGCCGGGCTTTTAACGAGGCTGTCGCGTGCACTGCCTATATACCTACAGCCCAGTATAGTACTCGTGTATAATGGCTTGGAACATGCTACCGTTGCCGAAAGGATTAATGCTTGCGCGACAAATGGCCGAACACGATTTTCGGCCCCAGGGATAATTCCAGTGATTTTTTTAGCCTATATATGTATGCTACGTCAGCTGGCTGAAGTGCGTTAATGAGGTCAAAGGATTTCGAGGAGATGATCGAGTGCGTATACTCGTACATAATATATTTGTTCAGGATGATGATAGATTCGATTTGACTCGGTCGAGGAGGGCTAATACGATTATGGATTTTAATGCTCGTTGATGAGTTAGAGTATATATAATAAAGCGTGTTATGTATGTATATTGACTTATGTCACATCAGTGCGCGTTACTCAATAAAGCGCGCTATTTTCGGTATTTTCATTTCGCCGATATGCTTATATTCGAATTTCTCGACTAATTACGAGAGATGTTATTATGAAATCCATATTACAATGCGACGTATTATTCAATACACGATAGACGCATATAATCAGTTGTAATTTAACGCATCGAAGACGATTATGAAATAGCTGTATTATTCGAATTCAAACAGATAAATAAAATTCTTCGCGACACCGCACGCCATTCGCAATAAAACTGGTTAAAAATTAAGCCAGTATATTAAAAAAAAAAGCGAATAGCACGCGAAGTACCTAAAAAAAAGCTTTATATATTAAGCGGCGTTAAGAGAGGAAATGAAAATTTCACGGGAAAACGTCGTACGCGGCGCGTATATAACGCAGTTCTATATACGTGACGAATAGCCGGAAGACCAATAGAAGCCAAGGCGGCCGTACACCGATGCTTTATATATGTGAGTAGCCGCATCGCCGGAAGCGCGATCGAGATCCGGTCGGAAGCTTTCCGAGAGAGTATAGGCGGCAACCGCGCGCCGAACCATTTTAATCATCCGTTAAAGTTTGATTCGCCTCTTATACAAAAGCAATCGATTATACCTCGGCAACAAATACTTTTTTTTCCTCCTCTTTTATATGCGGATATATATACTGTATACAAGCGTATAGTGTATAGAGAGGCTGTGTATACACACATGCACACACCTGCTATTTCGAAAACAGAAAATGCAGCGGAGCTTGAATCGACGCGCTTGTGTGCCAATAGATGAAGATAAATCTTTTTTTATTCCGCTAACGCAAATAAGTACGTCAGTGCATTAAGCTAAATTAATACATGGGCTGTATAGCTTCTTTTTAAAATATGAGCGTTAAGTATGCGAAACAATGAGGTGTTATCTCTGATGAGATATACAATGCGGTATATTAATTTAATGATGAGATGGTTTAAATTATATAGTATATAGCCAAGGATGAAAGTTAAAAATCGATAATTTAAACAATTAGGCGCGATGTTATTTATATAAGCCGAGAGATGTGTCGCATGCGTCATTCGCCCGTGTTTATACGTCTGCCAAGTCGGAGGTGCATGTACTTTTTATTGGTGTTAAATCATCATTGTGCGAGCTACGCATACGTAATGTATTGTATTTCAGTATCTCAAATTAGACGGCTGTAGACGTTATATTATATCCTTCGTCTTCAAAGTTTTTTCAAAATAAAATAACCTTTCGCGATGATGAGCATCAAGTTATACGCCGATGGCGTCACATCTTGCAAGATTACAAAGTATATATACTCCGCCTTTGTTGAAAATTGAGAAAGATTATTACAGGATGTGAAAATTGTTATAACGTCTTCAAAGTACACAGGAAAGAATCTTTAACGACTCCATCTTCGCAAACTGTTCAAACAACAAAATTGAAAAGTGAGTCGCGCTATCTAAGGACACTACACTGAGAAAAATGATGTAATAAAAATTGATACATGTTGAGCAAAAATTACTATATTTTATAGGAACGGCGGGATATACTTGCACTATGAGCATTTTTACTAGATTTTATAGTAATTTTTGCTAAAAAAAAATAATAATTATGTAATAATTCTAGCAAAAATTACTATAAAATATAGTAAAAATGCTCATAGTGCGAGTATGTCCCGCCGTTCCTACAACTATAGTAATTTTTATTAAATCATTTTTCTCAGTGTACTACCTTACATGCACACGAACACATACACAAACGCTTTCGGAATTCGCCTATACATATACATGCAACCACAGGTATCGCGAGCAAAGAGCCCCTTTTGCATCTATATACTACATACATACATCGGATACACGTACATATATGTGGGCGCGACGAGGATGAGTTCCGGAAAGGGTCACTAGGCCGATGAAGAAGACTGTTGCTCTCGAATGAATTACCTGGCTTCCGTTGCGGCCGCTCGACTGTCGCAGCGCCTTCGCGGCCCTGGCCCATTGAACAACGGCACACCTGACCAGCTCGGACATACCGTTCCTCTCAACGATGCAACGGACGTTCTCGACGCTCGTCACGTTCCCGTCGGTTAGCGTCACCGAACTCGGCTCGCAGTACTTGGCCGCCAGGACACCAGCCAGACAACTCATGCCACCACCTAGTTCCAAGACCCGACGACGACGGCAGATCTCGGGATTCTTTCGTGGAAAATATAAGTATACAGTGTCGAGATCAGTGTCGTTGTGGGTGATTTTTTTTTTTTTCGATTTTCAATGAAATTATAATTCTATGTAAGCTTGCTTTTTTGCAAGTTCGCAAATATGCTGTGAGAGAGTGTAGATTTCAGTTTATTATCATATGTGGAAAAGTTTCTAGCCGCCATTTACGAGCGTACCAGAGCAGTGCAAGCGAGAGGAACGAAAGCAGCTTATACGAAGCTGGAAATTTTGAATCCTATTACTCGAGGCCGATGATATTACACGTTAAAGGCGCACTGTAATACTGTTAACTAGTTACTTTTTAAGCTTGTCGTCGGTGCAATAAACAAGGTTCAGCCGAGGTTGAAATCTTGTCGGATATGGCTTGTTGAATTAACTGATATGCACAATTATTGTTCGATGAAAAACTTTGCTCCGCTGCAGTAGATAACATCCGGCTTCGGTCGGACATTGTATATATATACTTTGAGTAAATGAGAACAGACGACTCAATAATTTATTGCGATTGTTATTTCGATGATACAACTAATTTTTCTATATTTGCTTCATAACGATATCTTCGAAAATGATAATTAAACATTATTTTATATTATTTTCAGCTTTATAAAAGAAATATATCTTTGTCATGAAAAGAAAATTCATTCACGTTCATATCTGTATTATTACATCCATCCGTTGATGAATACTATACGTAATGTCCAAGGTATATTCGAACTAGAATACAAACATCGAATCTTTAAGCCAATCCGGACCAATGCTTCCGAAGCTGTTTTCTCAACTCGGCACCCTTTTCCTCATCAGCTGAAACTTGCTTATGCAGCTATGTCAATATTGAAAAAAGTTTCCAGAAAAGATTGATGAAATGCTTATTTTCAATTATTCGGAAAATATATTGCGTACAATAATATAGAAAAGCATCAAAGGGCTTGAAAGGGCCATCTTTGTTATCTTTAATTATATAATACTACAGTATATACACCTTTTTGTGTATTGTGAAGCAAAATTATCGCTCAAATCGTAATTATGCTTCACTAGATACTATTCAATTCATCTGATTGTATAATAATCGAATAATTTTCGAAAATATGCTATTTAACAGGTCATCTTTCCAAAAATATTCTACTTTTTCTCAAAATCACCTTGAGCAGATAATAAGCCAGACACTCCTCGGACGGCCAAACGCAGACGTTTCCAGTGTTGTTAAAGCCTATCAGCTCGTTGGCCGTGAAGCACTTGCTGATCCTTCGTACAAGGACTTCATGAAGCTCGCCGTCAAGCAAACAGCCGGTGTAAAGCCACCAGGTGCATTCGGGCTCGTTCTCCAGATGCACCGGGTGTAGCAAATCGAAGGAGGCAAATCGACGTACCGAAATCTCCTCGTTCTCACCGTGAGACTCGTCGTCCAGTGGATCAGGTGAACGAGTTAGAGCACGAGCCAGAAGACGCCAGCGTTTCTGAGCCGTATTGCGATCCGGTCGCGAATTGTACAGTAGCTCGCTGCTCGTCATTTTTTATATTTGTCCTGCGGAGAAAAAATGTTATTCAATTTTTTTTTTCTTGGATCTCTGGTTAGGTTTTGATGATAAGTATTGCAAGTGAGAGAGAAGAATTCAAACTTTTATTCCAATTCGAATGTACCGCTGCAGCGAAGAGCTATATGTACT
>UCQR01104415.1:0-11317 GCA_900474235.1 Cecidostiba semifascia | reverse complement strand
TATATACAGAGAGAAGAGCCGCTACCGCCGTCAAATCATATAGCCGTTCATCTAATTTGAATAAACGACGGCGGCCGCGTATAATCGGCCGGGCGTCAGGTAACCCTGACCAGCGTTGGTCGCATCGCGATTCCCGATGGAACGAAATTTCGACCCTTTTTTTTTATTTTGCTTCTCGATGCTCCCGTCGAATGCAGTCATGTGTGTTATTATTGTTCCCTTTGAAGAAACGAGAAATGCCAGAGATTAATTGAATCATCAATAATGCGGCGCAGCCGCATTATATCGATTCGATAAAAAGCAAAGCTATACACAATCAGTGCGTTATATGCACACATACGGCCGTGTTTGACTAATTGATGTTACAACACTCATTGTCCCGCCTCGACGCGCGCTCTTTGAATTTGTCAAACGGTCGGTTTATCGCTATTATCGAGAAATTTTCCATCGTCGGTCGTCGTCGTTTCTGGCTCACGTGTCCCGTCGAGAGAACAATCGAGCTATATATGCGTACGACAGTATTCATATACGTGGGCTCCAGGAGAGTAGATTGTTAACGTTCTGGTCATGCGCGTGTGTGGCTATACCGCGGCACACGACGCGTATGTGCCACTATACTTCGGAGGAATTCGCTTTCGACACTCTCGATGAAATCTCTATTTGCCGCGCGCTTATCTCGCTCCTCATTCTTTCTCCGCGCAGCAGCTTTTCCACTACTGTCTCAGCAGTCGTCTATACATTGCCAGGGGTTCGCTCAACTCGGTATACAATATATATGGCAATAAATTTTTTCCTTCGCATTGAATTCGAATGTGCTGTTTAGCCCCGGCGAGATACTCTTTCGGTCGTGGTGTGCTGCTGGTGGTGGTTTATAGAGTAGAGCGACCGCGGATATATTCCCGACGATTGACATTTTCTTTCAGCAGTAAATTTTTATTCTTTCGCTAGCTGCACACTCGAAAGCTCTGTGCGGAGAGACGATTTTGGCGAGCGCGTTATTATATAGTTCCGAGTCGGCGAGCACAAGTGCACAACACTCTCTACTATATTATACGCGGTTTTTTATTCGATTAAAGCTCGTGCGAGCAGCTTATTGATTTAGCCTCTCGTTATAAACTCCGCAGTTTCGCCGAATAAATCGGATGTACTATTATATTATAATATAATTTTGTTCTCGCGAGAATAGCGGCTGAGAAATAGCGAATTTTCCGGAACGTTTAAAACTGACGACTTGATTCTATCTTCAATCGCGTATATTATATTGAAAGCGAGGGATATATCTCGTTAATTAAATACTGCACGCGCCGCCGGTGGCTCGAGAGAGTACAGTCAAGGAGAAAAATTAATTCCGTTCCATAAAAACATAAGGATATGAGCTACCAATTAGAGAAGCGCGGCCGGCTAAAACAATCTCTGTATTTAATATGAAATATATATAGAGCGACGGGCATATAAATTTGATTAGACGCGCTCGTAAAAAGGGGGGGATAAACCGAGAGCTTCGTGATCGCCGGAGATATTGAAAGGAATTTTCGCGCGCGTATAATAAAAGCGCCGATGGACTACTGCGGGCGCTCGTAAAAAGAAAAAGAAAAAATAAGAGATAGCAGCAGGATCAGAGAGAAAAGAAGAGTCTGACGCTGCAGCGCCGAGTCGAGAGTATAGCGCTGCCCGCAGCAACAGCAGCATCTTGACAATCAGCGGCGTCGGCTCTCTAACGAGCCTAAAGTGCCGGAATTGGCCGCATTCATAAGCGATAAGTATTGTCAACGTGCTTGCACTCCGTATATGTATATAGACATATACGTATATAGTAAAGAAAGCGATGCGCCTGACCGCAATTGGACAATTAAAATCCGCTGAATCCGCGCCTGCCAAGTAGCTCTTGCGCGCTGACTCCTCGAAAATATCCAATCATCGATATCGCGCGCGAAATGAGTTTCTCGCCGGAACGAATTCTCGCCGCGGCGGCGGCCGAGCCAATAAACGCGCCAACAGCATCAGCGCGCCTCCGTTTAGTCCTTATCAGCGCGCACGTGTTTTCTGCAGCTCTTGGCCGCCCCCACCGTATACTGATGTCGAATCGTGTCTTTCTTTCTGTGATATTATATTATGACTTTTTGCGTGAATTTATTGCGTCCCAAGATGGTCGCACGAGACTTATTGAAAGATCGGAGCAGGCACTAAACCGAATGCGAGTCAAAAGAAAAAGTTTATATACTCTCGTCGCTGCAGAATTAATGGGGCTAGTTAATACATGGGATGTGCCGGCCCTTTTCCAACTTCTAAATTGACTTTTTATGTAAAAATTTTTATGGCCGACAGCCCAAGGGAGATAGCTCCGATGCAGCAGCAGCAGCCGCCACTTCTTATATTGCATAATAAATGAAAGTTTTGTGCTTTTTTTGCTTCTTCCCTTGGAGCGAACTAATTGTATAAGTATTATAGCATCACCTAGGAAGATTTTCAAGTTTCATCGCACACCGCGCGTTGATTAATTATACCCTTTCGAACTGCGCGCGCTGACGTCCTTTTTCGCCATAAGTTTGCATCGTGTTATCACGGTTTATCACGGATTACCTATACACTAAATAAAATATTGTTGTTTTTGCGCACAAACTTATTTGCTCGCTGTGTATAGCGTGCTAATCAGGAGAGACAAGAGCGAGTGTTTTACTGGCGCGAAACAGTTTGTTAAACTAATACTCAAACGCGAAAACATCATAAATAATGCATGTGATCTTTCCGGCGTTATAACATAATGTCGTTGAGTGCGCGCGCGAGCTTTATCGATTGTTTCAGCAGCATGCGGATTTTAGCATTTTTACTGCGACTTTGATATGTTTATGAGCATAAACATTTATGAAAGCAGTTTTATGAAAAACGGAAGCGATCGCTCGCCCTCTCTCGTGTGATACATAATAAACTTTGGCCGAGAGTTGCAGCGGGAGCAAATAAATAATTTTCTCCTCGTTCCCAATTCTATATAAGCTAATTTATTCAAAACGCGCGATAATAGGCTGCGTTAAATTATTTACCGATATCAGAGTATGCGCGGTATTATATTATAGTGTAATTTTATTGGCCTAAATTTTCCGGACGTTAATTTTGACGTTACAAAAACTAAGGCTAAAATTAGTGCGCACTACTTTTTAGTGTGACAGTGCGAGGAGGAAGGAAAGTATAAGTAGATATATAATGTCATAGACATTTTCCTTAATGTCTATGACATTATAGATATATTCGCGCGGTTACATAAGGCGCGCAAAGCCTTAGCGCTGATCCCCGCACAAGCTTCGAAACACATACTGGGCTTCAAGAACAAGCGTATATGCGAGATAGCTAGTATAGTCTATGTATATTATTCACGTAAGTCTTATTACGTTTTATGCTCTGCAATTATTTTGCATATTTGCTATAATAAAAGCCTCAAAAATGTCGATCGCGAGTGAGATCATTATTTGGGCATAAACCAAAACGCCGTGTATACGCGTCACGAACGATAATTTTAAGAGAAAATTAACGAAAGCGTGAGTGCACCTTCCGTATATTGTGTAGGGTTTTGAAACGAAAATAAAATTTGTTTTAAAAGAGCTTTTGTATATATCTACGTCGCAGGCAGGCTTTTCGATAAAATCCAATGTTCCATGACCAAATGAGTGTCAGGAAGGCCGATTTCCGGATTGCGTTCTTTAATTCTTTCACCGCGCGCGCGCGGGCGATAACTCGACACAAAAACGCTGCCCATATAGCGCTGCGCGGGTATCTGATGATGCGTTATCGGGCGGCATCCCTCTATATTTTTCCAATCCGGAATAATCAACGTTCAATTTTACTATACATACTTTTAAAACGTGTTTATTTAAAAACGACATTTCTAATCGGTCATTTTCGCAAATATACACCTGTACTTTCGAGTAATTTCAAGAGAACCCCGCATATAATACTCGCGTACATTAGACAACAATTTAAAAACACTTTATACAGGCAGAAAGCCGCAATTATTAGCCGTAGTCACATCTTAACGGCTAAATTATCTTTTAACTGGTTTGAAAACAGTTCAGCTCCGCCTACTTCGCAACAAGTTTTTATCTAGCAGTGCTCTCTCTCTCTCTCTCTCTCTCTCTCTCTCTCGCGCGCGCGCGCGAGTATGTTATATGTGTGTATAGGTGTACCACCGAGTAAGTAGTAAAGATTTCTCTCGCCGAGTCGTTTAAAATATATTTCACTTACATATTTTTCGAAACCCGAGTACGTCCATTATCTAATGCCGTTAATGATAGCGCTTTGAAAAATATATTCTACCTATATAAATAGCCATGGATGCGAGCGAATATAAGACTCGTTAAATGTTCAAGGGTAGATATTAATGAAGAAAGAAAAAACTCGTCTTTAATACTGTTCGTTCAATTGATAATCGTCGAGAGCCAGTGCGTCACGGTCGATTTTATCTAATTTTATTCAGCAGTGGCAATTCCACGTTCGCCTGTGCTGCAGCAGCAGCAACAGCAAAAAAATAGTTTGGACGTTGCGTGATGCAGCCGCGCATCCTCCTCATTAATTCGACATGGAAAAACAAGGAGTAAGAAGAAAAGAATGCCGAGAGCTATATAGACGCTGGCGAAACAATATAAAACGATAAAGCCGAGAGGAGTAGGAGTAACTATCGATCTCGGAAGGGAAAATGTAGAAAAAAAAAACTGTTGTTTGAATGTTTTCCTTTGTGCGATGGTATAACGTAGAGTTTGAAATATGGGTGGCATGTTTTGACAAAAGCTGTATTATGACTAAAATCAGTCCCGAACAGCATCAAATGTATAATAGCACGAGTATAGACTTTGAGTTGAGGGAGAGCACAGTTTCACACGGTTTATCGTTACATTTGTTCTGCTAATGAGATTCACGCGCGCACAGCCGTTTTAACAGTCTATAGTTCAGCGAACTCGGTTAAACGTCGAAAATTTGCATTGCAGCTAGCATAATGAACTATGAGACGCTTCGTGTAGCAGACAAGTTTTGCTGTATATCTATATTCTCTCTCTCTCTCTCTCTCTCTCTCTCTCTCTCTCTCTCTCTCTCTCTCTCTCTCTCTCTCTCTCTCTCTCCCGTTTAGATATCGACGTGCGGAATTAAGCAAAGTTGGCGCAGCGAAAAAAAAGTATAAGTTATAAGTATAAAGTTTTTTTCGGGATCGTTAGAGTTTCGAGAGTAAACGATTAGCTCAACATTTTTTACTCCGGCGCGGCCATTAAAACTTTCATATCGGAGTGGATCGATGATGAATGCGTGAGTATGAAAAAAAAGCCTGAATTTGCTATATTTTCAGCCGGGATACATAAGGCGGCGACACAATGCAGCGAAAGGAAAATAAACATACATACACACACAGGTCGATTCGATCTCTGGAAAGGCACATGGTATTTTTCGGAGCCAGGCGACCTTGAAAAATCACCGTGTCAGAGAGTCTTTCCAACAGGAAGCCGTCGACTCTCGAAGAGCGTGTGTATAGTTAATATAGTATAAGAGACAAACACGTAGGCTCTTATGAAGAGACATGCGTGACAGCGCTTCCTGGGCTTGTATACACTACACAGCGGCGAAGTGGTTGAAAAAAAAGCAACTTGTAATATATTATGGAAATTCCCAAGGGCGATAATAACCGTGACTGGCAAGTCTGCATTATAACGGAATCGGCTGAGAAATCGATATCCGCCTCGGGCCGACGATGATTTTTCTGGCTCTTTACACGTGAAAAAGCGCCGCGGCGAGTGTCGCGGCCTTGGAAAAGAGGGGGTCAACGATCAAGGCCGGAAGGTCGGTCGGGGAGTGTATAGCGCATTATATAGGTACCGATCTCTCACAAGGTCTATAATACATATTATATATCCGGAGACTTACGTGCGACTCCTGAGCGGCTCGGGCGGCGCTGGCGCCGATCCCCGTCTATCCATTCAACGATCCTCGGGCCGCTGCTGCGCGACCTTGAGCGGACCGCTGCTGCGGCTCATCTTCCGGCTACCAGGTATTCCTCTTTCAATGTGTAATTCGGCACAGCACTGTATAGCAGAAAATCACTCTGGCTTGGGCTAAACGGCCCTATTTCGAAGAATGAAGCGAATTTCTCGATAGAAAAAGAAACAAGAACACGACTCGTATACAAGGAACACTGCCTCGAAAAAAAAGCCGGCCGTATGTATATAATAATATAGAGACGGGAACACGCGTGAGTTTAGAGGAGCGAGCGAGCTCTCTCCGGTGCGGATTATACGCGGCGGCGTCTCGCCACTGACTGACTGCAGCAGCACAGCGCGCGCCGCCGTCGACTCTCGAGTCGCGCGCGCAACGTAGCCCCCCGCATCCACGCACGCAGACGCCCGAGACGGGGCAGCTCTCTCTCTCTCTCTCTCTCTCTCGCTCTATACTATATATACAGTGCTTTATACAGCTGGCCACGACCGAGAGCTATATTGCTCGATTCCGATCGTACGCGCGCACGCATATATAGTTACTTACTGCCCCTTTCGGACTTGTTATAACATACGTATGCTGTATAGGTAGACGCGCTCGGCGATGACGTCTGATGTCTGCGCGAAACGTGCCGGTAGTTTTCGAGAATATAAGCCTTTGAATTTTCGACGCGGCGGCGGTCGTTCAACCGTAGTTTTTGTAGCCGAGACGTACTTTATTTTTTATTAGAAAAAAAATTGAGGGTAATGATTTGATCTGCATGGATAATGAAACCGTTTGCGGAAACGTTTTTTCAATTTTTAATATCGCTCTCGTAAATGAAGAATCCAAAGTCTATAATGGTTCGGTGTAAAATATTATAACATCGTCCTCCTCTCTCTCACACACACACACACACACACACACACACACACACACAAACACACACACAAGTGAAGATCGATACACATCGGAAGACTCGCATTATTAAGCGCGCTTATAGTTTTTACGTAAAAGCGGAATTTATACGTGCGCGGAAAACAATAGCCATTAGCCCCCGCGGCTGCATTCATCAGGCTGCAGAACTAGAGTAGAGCGGTTCTACATAATATAGCTGACTAGTTTCAGTTTCAGTGTATAGTGGTCGAGTACATATATGCGCGAGTAAGTAGGCAGCAGGTGCACGAATAAAAGAGCGGGCTCTCTCTGATTAAAAGAATTTCCGCATGGCTAACAATGCAGAGTGTACGTTATTCCTCTGCACTTAATCATCGTTTCCACTTCATTCTATTTGACGATTTCTTTTTCTGCGCGCTATACTACTGCTGCGGCGTTTCACTCTACGACATTTTTAAACCCTGATGCCGAGCAATGAGCAATCGTATACTTGTTCAATAACACACTGATGTATATACGCCCAATTTCTGAACTTGATTTTCACTTTATTTTTCATACGACGCGGCATATCAGTGTCCTGTAATCGCTCGACGCAACGCAGTAGCGTTGTGTATTAGGGTGACATAAGACAGCGATTTAATCGGGCTACGATCTGAAATCTAGCGTCGATTATTGTATTATATACCTCTCGCGCGTGTACACCTATACGGACTTTCGCATCTGGAGAGTAACGAAATATAATTAAAAGTTTCCCGTGTCTGATAAAATCGAGCCGCCGTAATAAGTGTGACACGCCCGCGGTATCCGTGACTCGTCGTTGCATAACGAGTACATTCGTCGGTATATATAATACAGTTCCGAAGAAGTGCAGTGTATTAAAAAATACGCCTCATATACGCTCTTCGTTTATCCACACGTCGCGAGACCGCGAGTATACATAAGTAGTGCTCGTTGACACACATCGCGCTCACCCTTAATCAGCATTTCCGAGATTTTCGAATGCACAAAAAGCCGTAGTGCATGCAGCACACTCGCAGAGCTAGACAGACAGACAAGAGTGGGCTCTTTTGTCCCTTCCTCGAGCGCGTGCGTGTGTAATAACGCGTCGTATGTAGACACGAGCGCGCGAGGGGGAGCTGCTTTCTTGGGGTAAAAAAAAGTCGCTGCAGTTAGGGAGGTCGCCTTCGACTCGGCTCAAAAGAAAGCCCCAGGCGCTGCTGCTGCTGCTGCTGCCTGATGCTCTCCCAGGAATATAAGCGCGCTGCATCACTCGTTATTCCTTTTTCTCGCCGCCGTCTCCTTTCCTCGTCCCCCGAACTTTGCAGCAGCAGCAGCAGCAGCAGCAGCAGCAGCAGTAGAGTTGATATCTGAGGCTGATGCTATAGACACTGCTATCTCTCGTCGGCTTCCGGAACTTTGAACGGCAAAAAGAGCATCGCGCGCGAGACGACTATAAGCCAGGCCCTTGTTCTTCGTCGCTTCTATATACTATATACCTTGTACATACACAACGAGCTGCGCAGTTATAATACATATCCCATCGTATTCCAGTCATCTCCGCAATCCTTCATGCTTATCGGCCTCCATTCGGCTGTATAGCTCCTCTCCTGCAGCGTCACGCTCGATCACGAAATATATATACTTATGATGGATATTGCAGTATAGCGCGTATGCGCGGCGGCGGCGGCGGCTCCTGCAGTAGCGCTCTAATTCAATTTCCAGGGATCCCGAGGACCGTAATCCAATTTGCAACTGGCGAGAAACGATTGGAAAACTGCAGCTACTGCTTTAAAGCCGATGTATATGTGTGTGCAACGTTTTTTTGCCTGAGAAAGCCTGCTGCTGCTGCTGCAGAGCGATTATTACAGCGTTTTCTTTAAAAGTCACTTTATACAGGACGAAGAGGACCAAAGTTTTCACCTCGTGCGCAGAGCGAATGCCGACTAGGAAACGGAAAAACTTTCGGATGTATACCTTCGAATTTTATACTGTAGAAAGAAGGAAGCGAATTCGCGCTCTCCTATTGTCGTGCGATTTATAAGAGAACGAATTCGCTGAGTAATTTCGAAAAATTGTTATTTCGGAAACAATGCTACTCTGCTTTTTCCACTCGCGAGTATATCGATGGCTGAGGGGAAGAACGGCCTATCTCGGAATCCGCTTCGAAAACGGCCGAGCGTACATTTAAGACTTTTCTATGTCATCATTTCTATCCCAGATGCAATTAATTTTTTGAAATTTTTTTATGGTAGTTCTGTGTGTTTTGACAAACTGTGATAGACTACAATAAAAAAATTTTGAAAAAATTAATTGCATCTGGGATATAAATGACATAGAAAAGTCTTAAATATATGCTCGGCCGAGATAGGACGCTTTCGAACCGGCCGCTGAGATATAGGGCGTTTTCGAATCGACTTCCGAGATAGTTAGTTCTTCCCCTCAGCCATCGATATATATAGTATATAGGAGAAATTATATATGCGCAGCCTCAGTCGCTGTTTCACAATTAAAATTAAGCATTTTTTCATCAAGCCATCAGAATGTTTCTCTCTACTGGCATTGTTTATCAGCTCTCGAGATTCTTCGGATTATTTAATTTTTCCAGCGGAATATAATCACCGCAGAGACGAAACACGATAATCTCGCTATATAACCGAATTCACGTGCACATGCGAATCATGCCGCGTATACGCGCATCGGATGTAACAATAATTGCTTCGATATATCGACAATATTGCAGCCGACGTGTATCTTTCAGTGGCGCTTACTATAGCTGCTGATTCCGTTGAATAATGATCAACGTTTTGTGTATAGCGAAATTAATTATCCGATGGAAATGCGATTTGTACGCGGTGATTGATTAAACGCGTTAACCTATCGGGCGCGTGTACTGCAATTTCTTTCTCTCTCTGTATATATAGAATATATACCATCATCACCGCGAAGGGAAGAGCGAAAAATTCGAGACTCTTTGGAAGCAATTACTAAAGCTGCCAAATGCGATTTGCAATGTAAATTGAAATCATTGAACTCCCGCATTCTACCGGCTATAATAATTTACTCGGAATTCGCGGCGGGATGTGGCGTAATATATATACCTACCTATATACATATATTTGTGTGCGCAAAGTTGCGTACGTTGCATCATTGATGAATTTAATTATTCTAATGTAATAGGGAACTGGAAATTTCGCCGCCCAGATAAAAGGCTTAAATTCACTTTATTATATTATTATATACCGCCGACATTATTCATCGTCTTGTTTTGCAAACAAATTTTACGCAAGCGATACAATGTAATAAAACAAATCTGTCTAGTTTTTACAAACTATAGAAGATAAGGCTCGTCAAGTCAGTTATTTAGCTTTGAAAAAAATATAACAAACTTTTCACGGCTGCAGCCAAGCAAGTCTCTCAACGACTTCAGTCAAGCTATAAAAAAACGCCGTATATTGCGTATCCGTGGTCGATAAAAAAAACGAGATATAAACACGAAGTGTCCTTTATGCAAAAGCGAAATCGTCGCCGTCCATCCCCATTATAGTTGCTAACGACTCGCGTGGCTGATGCATCGCCGTAATCGCGGAGCATACATCAGCGAGCGCCGCTTTATTACAAGGCTAATACCAGGCGCGAGGATGATACAAGGTATAGTGCGCAAGAGCTGAAGCTTTTTCGAAGCATCAGAGAGCTTGTGCCCGAGTCACGAAATTTCGCTGCACGGCTGCAATGCATGCATATATATAGGATATAGGTGCGTGCGCGCGAGATAAGGGATCGCGAACGCGTATAAGGCTCTCGCTACTATACGCGCAGCTCTTTTATCAGTCGTTATAGCGTGTCCGGATTAATTTATGGAGTCGAGTATATACTCGAGCGCGCGACACTTTACCGGGAATTTCATCGCGATCTCTCTATAGCCTATGTAAATGTGACGCGAGAGAGCTGATGGTAATTTAGACGTCGTGCCCCCTCACCTCCTTGTATATATTTACCTGCGCTTTGCCTACTTATACTGGACACTTTTAGTCCAGTCGAGGCGTTTTACTCGTATATTCTTGACGTTATTTTTGCTGAGATGCGGGTTGAATAATATACTGCAGTAGATATTATTATGTCACCGTGAAATTCGTATCGAATTTCCGTCAGGTGAAAATTAGTTTACGTATTATATTGGCACTCGAATATTCGAGTGACTGCGTGTCCATCAGCTGCCTAAAAGATTGAGACACGAGAATCGACTTTTCGCAGAATTACATCTCACTTTATTGAAACGCGCTGCAGCACATATATATAGATTTGCTGAATATTTATCAGAGTATATATAGGTATATATTGTGACGCACGAGATCCTTATCTATCCTCGATATATTATTGCAAAACGCTTTTCCACGACAGAACACTATATACTATACTGATTCAGGAAATGCTTCAACTCGCGGTTTCTCAGAAATATTGAACCGCTAATCTATTC
>UCQR01104357.1:5325-18278 GCA_900474235.1 Cecidostiba semifascia | reverse complement strand
CGAGCTAATCGGAAGAAATCGCCTGATGCTTGTGGAGGGAGTGGCGCGCGTCCTCCTCCCCTCTGCAGTCGCCTCATCCGCTCCCGCGCAAATTCTCGGAACTCTACTTTTCGTAGCGAATTTTTGGTGCGGACAGCGCAGACTGCCAAACGATTTTTTTGTTCACGGGACCGGTGCCAAGGCACCTCTTTGATCACTATATCAATCGAAAAATAATTCGCGATGTAAACGTTAAAAACGCACTTGTATATGCTCAGAAAACCATTAGAAAATTCTCGAAAACTCACCAAGATGTGGCAGTTTTAGCAAGTCAAGCCATCAGCGTTGAATAAGCACGACCAGCAAAAGAATCAGGACTAGCAGCAGGTCTTCCTCTTACCATCCTCATCTTCAGGAAAAATGAGGCACTACATTATATTATACGACACCCCGCGGTGCGAAAAATGACTCGGGCCCAATACGCGCGACATCGTTTGCACTTTTTAAACGCGTAAAACTTATACAGACAAAATCGTGACGACGAAGGGCCGCGAGTCGATAATTACGCGACCTTGAAATACTCGACATAATAAGACACCGACGGCCGGCTGGCGGACGAATGCATCAACCGCCACTGCTTGCACTTCCGCAGTCCTCCCCACCCATCGATCCTGGCCAAAAAATCTAGACAGCCACAGCGCGCGAGCTGATTAGGAAAATCGGCCGGTGGGTGGCGGAGGGAGGAAACGCTGGCGCCTCGAGCGCTGCGACGCTCGGTCCTTCTTTCTCGAATTCCCGGAAGTCTCCTCCTCGCCCCTCGTGTGATTTTTGACCGGCCAAAGTGCGAAGGTTTTTTGTGCAGTCTCGCGGGCGTCGCTAAGTATTCGCATTTTCGTCGGTTGAGCTCGTTGTGAAAATACACTCGAGGGAAGAAAAATTCACGCAGTGCAGTGTTCGCACGAGAGTTGTCAGGATTATACACTATTATATAAAACGAGATAACGCGAGTGGTTTCAAAGATCAGTTCATCAAAAGGGATCGCACACCGTGGGCTAACCAAGACCCAAGACTCAAAATAACCATGATTTTTCGCGGTGCTGCAGCTTCCGCTGCTGCTGCTCAAATATACAGTTGTAAAATCAGTGTGTTGGCGTAAAAGGTAAGAGCATTTCCGCGCTCACATTTTTTTAATCTACTTGTTCGCGAGTGTAGCACTCATCAGAGAAGAACGAAAATTGTCAAGGACGGTGAGTTGACCCTGTACACTGACTCTCTCGGCTGATATGAGGCTTTTGGGGGGGGGGGGGACCTAAGCCTTTTGGTAAGTTTTTTTTATCTAATACTAGCGACTTATTATATTTTCTCAATTTTGAATCTTTGAGGTTAGGAATTCACACATATGTGAAGATCGCAAATGCATTGCCGAGAAAAAAAGCCCTCATATAAAACACTTACTTAAACTTCCATCACCCTTACTAGCATTCACCCCTCAATCATCATCGAATAAATACAATCCTGGTCAAAACGCGCTTTCAGAAATCACGGGAATAAACATCGCTCTATATACCAAAGAGCATTGTATTATTTTTTCTCGCAACTCAAAAAAAGCAAACCAATCCCGCGCATGAGATCTCGAGCACACACGCGCCGATGTAGGTATATAATATAACGAGCTGCGCTATTCTTCCGCGGCTAAAAAGGAGAGGAAGCGAGAAAAGATGCCGATGCAGCGAAGCACGTATAACAGCGGCAGTCGTGCTAAGTCAAAAAATCAACACGCCGCTTCGATATATTGTGCACACAAAGCTCTGGAGCGCACGCCTCGCAGATGCCTTGCCATCAGTATACATATAGGTATATACATAGAGAGTCGAGGCGTAAAAGTAAAAGCCACAGCGAGGGCGCGCGGATGGATGACTTTTTTCTTTTTCGAATACGTTTCGAATGGCCGAGCGCTGCGCCGACAAGCGGCTTAAGGGAGATTTTGAGTTCCACGGAAAAATAATAACATTTTTTTTTCATCGTGTTTGGGGCTGCGTAATGGATTTATCCAATTGTTGGCTTGACACCGGACCTTTTTTTTTGTCGTTGATGTGTTAAAATGTTTTCGAGCTTTGACATAAATCTTATATTTGAAAGTGATTTGACGTTTCCGTGCTGCGTTCTCGTTCTTATAAATGATTGCAGCTTATAATACACGTGCGCATGTTTAAAGGCAGTAAAGCGCCTACGTCAGTGAGAATTATTTTTTTAAATTCCAATTTCAAAGATAGGTGGCGCATAGATACCTTTCCATTTCCCTAATCCGAATCGGCGCGGCGAGTCTAGATATAGCGGTGTACCACCAATGCTAAAATCACCTTCTTGAGCCTGCTACTTGGTTCGCTCATGCTATAATACGCGTTTTGCCGAAAATAGATACAGATCGTAACTGTTCACAAACAAGTAAATAAATGGGAAGAGGACCTCCTTCCTTAACAGATCCATTTTTTACCACTATATCTTACACCTTAAAATGCACACAAGCATCCCTCAAGGGACTATTATTTCTGCAGTCATATCTTTCAAAAGAAAAGGCAAACAAAGAGAACAAAACAATACAAGCCAATGAATTAACAGCCGGGGTTATAAGTATATGTGCACATGTGCATAGCTCTCTCGTGCCAGCAGGGAAGTATATCAGTCGCGCGCGGTCCTAAACTCGGCGTCGAGAGATCTCCGCCGAAGATGGCCTCAAAAAGTGAGATTAAGGACTTTTCCACGAAACTGCAGTATACACGGTCCACATACACCGGCAATTCGTATTCCTCCGGCTCATCTGCCTTCGGGCACCTTTTTCCATTCCAGACGCTGCACAGTCTCTTTTTTACGATTATATTTTTGAGAGCTGAGCGCGCGGGCGACACGGACGCGAGGAATTTGAATTTATGAATTTTTATACGCGGCGAACGCGACGGGTAAAAATTATTTGTCGACGCATTTTTCGACGGCCACTTTTCGGCGTAACAATTATGGTAATAATGATTCGGAGTTACGTGCTCTCGCGTATACGTGCTCTCCTTTAACTCGCGACACTTTGGGGGGAAATTGCAGCCGCGCGTGTTTCGGGGATAATTAAAATCGCTGCGTATATACGCATACGTGGTGAGTCGCGCGTTATTCTGCGCCGGGTTTCGGTACAATGTATAATTAATTAGATTAAGGAGACGTGTCGTGTCGTCCGGCCACTTCTCGGGCCCGCGTTGAGAAACTCATAAATAAATGCGTTATGGGGATATTTCTCGCTTAACGACGTTTTATGGGAAAGTGCTTCTGCGTGTCATCAATATAAATGCATGAATTATCTCGTGAATTATTTATCCTAATTTGTACGCATTAAATTTTGGCACTTGTAGGCGCGCTTGCGGTTATCTGCGATCGCAACTGTATAATTTAATATAAAAAGCCTCTCATTGTTCTTTTTTAAAATTCCTCAATATACCACATCTTGATTGGCTTTTTCAAGCGCAAAAGGATAAAGTAGAAAAAAGAAACTTGACTCTCTTGGAGAATGCATATTAACGAAGAATTAAGACGTTCGAAATTTTGACGCGTAATTGCCGCCCTTCCGCGATCATTGTGTTGTTTTTGAAAAAGATACTTTATGCATGCACTGCTGCGCTGCAGGTATGCGGCACATGATGCATACACCTATATATACACTACTGATGAATACATTATGTTATGAGTTCAGAAATTTTTTTGAAAAGTCAGCATTACGCGACGCTATTATATATACCTTCATATCCTAATTCAATAAATTCTACGAAGTGTTTATGCACTTGAGAATGGTTAGCTGACAGGGATTGAAATACTCTGTATGATTGATCGTTCTTTATTATTTATGCAACCGTGCAACGTATACTACAAAGGGACATTTACATAATATATCTTTAGCCACATACTGTATAAGGCATGATGCGACACCGAAGATGTATTCACAATATTAGTACATCAAATTTTTTTAAATATTTTTATATACTCTTTGGGCTGCATACCGTATTACGTTTCTATACTATAGACCTATGTTTTTATAATTAATATTTGAACTATAGACAACAGTGCATACACGTGCATATAAGGAAACAAGCCAAACGTTTGCACCTGCTTGCACAGAAAGATCACGCGTGCATAGCTCACGTCTCCCGTAAAAGATCGAAGACACCCAAAAGGATTCTCTCTCTCTCGAGCACCGCATCAGACTAAACCCGCGTGAAAACGTCCACTTTTCCATAAAATAACGAGGAATCAAACATCTGTCCGTGTCCATCGTATATGCCTCGCCACCCAACCTCTCTCGATATATGTATATTGTATATTCTCCGAAGACACATCGGATATCCCTCGTCGGCATAGCTCTCTTAACGCATTCACGAATGACATGCACTCTCTCTTGGCGGCGTAATTTTCGGCGATCTTTCTCTCAGAGAGCGCGTCGATTAAAATCTCCTCGAAATCCAGAAAGAGATCTCTCCCGACGACCTCCGTCTCTTCTAGTGTTTCAAGAGGGGCAAATGCGCTCGCGCGCGACCAACCGTGTAAACGAAGAAGAGCAGCAGCAGCAGCAGCAGCGAGACAAAAAAGGGAGAAAGAAAATTTTTATATACACGCGCGGGCATCGCCGGAGATCTCGAGTTTGGATAGGCCGAAAAATTCAAAAATTCCCGAGGATGCACACACGCACAGACACTCATATCACCGGGGACGATCTCGGACGTGCGTATAAAAGTACCTGAGCGCGCCTCGCAACGTTCCGAGTTTTTCTAGGATATCGTGTATATATGTATAAAAGCGCGCTCGTCGTATGTCGCCTCTTCTTCCCTTTGTCGCATAACACACGACTGTCCCTTATGGCGCGAGCTACTATACGCGACATGTTTTTATGGGCTTTTCCCCATTGTGTGTACCTGCCGACGCCACTTTTGTTGTCCGAGCGCATCATACTATGATCATCATCAGCGATGAGAGTCCTGTGAGGATGGAAGCGTCGCGCACGTAGATGTTTTACTAATTTCCGCGCAAGAGTTTTCGGCTGTGTTTTGTGTGTGCTTGGAATACTTACGTCTTGTTTAGGCGATATCTTTCCGGTATCGGAGGCTGCAGTACTTTGTCGTATAGAAGTGCGTGCTATTGATATAGCATGTGCGATTGTTAGATGAAAATGTCAGGAGAAGAGAGGAAAACTCAATATTCTGGGCGATATATGTGTATATGAAAGAGGTTTTGAGAAGTTTATTAATATGTATGTAGGTTCTAGCTATAGCAGTTTCCGTTTGAAATTTGTATACGTATTGATCGTAGAATTTTCATTTGAAAATGTTCACTTTTAGATCATTATGCATTTATGCGATAGAATAATCACAAGCGACAATATTAACATCAGCTCAAAAGTATAAAATTCCTATATACAATTATAGATCTCGAAATTCGTAATAAAAGCAGTTGATCAACACGGCAGATGTTCAGTGTTCGCCATACACACAAATAGAAAAGCAATAAATTGCAGTATGCGGCAGTCATTGTCCTTTGAAAGCATCCTTTACCTCCTAAACGGAAAACAGTCGTTATCATAAGTGCTCATCATTATAAAAGAAATTTAAGGCTATATTCCGAGCATAATGGGCGCGCTTATATACGTTACGTACACCGCCGCTGCATCGGTTCCCAGCGCGCGGTGCCCGCATAAAACACATTTTTCCTTATTTCACGTCGAAACGATTTTACATTTTATGCTCACGTCAAAACAAATATAAATTTTATAGGCACTCCTTTTTCTTTATCCGACGTATTGTGTGTCGGAAAGATTTAATTTAACAATAAATTGACGTAATTTTTCAGTAATAAAAATTAACGTGTATAATTTTCAAAGATAAAAATTAGGTAACTAATATAATGCGGTGATCCTTTGAAATTACACCGCTGCGAGGCTCATCTTCCAAAAGTTTCGAAAAACAGACACTGAACTAGAAACCACACCGGACGCTCGATTCTCCACGGTCGCAAGTGAAATCCAATAAATAAAAGCATGACAACCAACATTATTTATCCCAACCATAACTCAGCGATTTTCCTGCGGCTTGCGCGCACAGCCCAGATCCACCGAAATTTCGGTCTATAAACTCCAATAAACCTCGAAATACCGGAGACACGTAATCCCGAGTATATACGCGCTTGCCTCTTTTTGACAAAAGTCAGCTCCTGCACACACGCCCCATAAGTAAGTCTCAAAACCGTCTGTCACTAAGACTTTGTATATTCATTATTCAACGCCACGGCTTTCTCGCTACCCCGTTTTCGAGCCAACTCTCACACACATCGCTGCAGCCGCTGTCGGCCTACAAAGCGTTCCTTTTTATCCGGGCGTAACGGGTGCTCGCAGTAGTAGTGCGCACGCCGAAGAATAAGAGGAAGACGCGGTAGCGATGATTTTTTTTTCTGTCTCTCTCTCTCTACCTTCAAAGCCTTCCGTGCGCGAGGCCGAAGACCCTTTCGCGCGGAGGGGATCGAGTGGAAAAAAATCCCTCTCGGTATAGAAAAATAGTCAAAGGAGACGCGAGCGCGGCGATGATTTCCGAGTCGGGTGAAAGAGAGGAGATGGTTTTTCACGCTGGCGTGCCTCGGTCCAATTTATCGCTTCGCTGTTCAATGAAGTGCTCAAATTGGCTTTCTTGTGCCCCGCGAGAGAGAGAGAGAGAGAGAGAGAGAGAGAGAGCTCCTTCATTCTTTTTCTCTACGATGGGCTACATGCACTACTGTGTGTAATACACAGTAGGCGAAAGAAGGATTCACGGTTATGGGTCGATGTATTATATAAGCTTTCTATACTTTCGTCGGGTATTCATTGGTTTTCATTTTTTTTTTCATCGGGGGTCTTCCACTTTCGACGATTTAGATTGAGAGCGAAAAAAGAAACGAGCTATGGGTCGAGAGTATTTTGGACTGAGGTTACTTTTATATCTTACCGACTCGGAAATTGAGCTGGCCTGCACCGGAAAAAATGAAAATTCGAGAGCTAATTATAAACAGTAAAAGCCAAAGCTTATTTTAATTAATTATTTTTTTTTTATTAGAACTAGCATTTTTATAAATTATTTTTGAACTGATAAACGACACGGAGAAAAAATACTCGCCATCCTGATACGATGGTGTTCGAGAGCATGCGGAATCAGTTTTGGACTGGCCTTTCCCCCCACCGCTTCAACATTCCGGCTTTCTAGTCTCTGGCTATAGCGAAGATAATAGATGGCGCATATATAGGCATTTTCCTATTATCCTTATCAAAATGTGCGCGTCGAGTATACACATATAGCGGTGTGCCACCTATGCCAAAACTGCCTTGTTAGGCTTGCTTAAGCCGCTCATGTTATAACTGCCTAAGTAAATCTATGCCTTTGCTGCTTTAAAATAAAGGTTATAGTAGCATAAAGCTTTTCATTTGTTATTCGTTCTGCGTATCATCTGCATCAGCATAATGTTTTTCATACTAAACAGAACAATAATCCATTCGACATGCGACCTACCTCTAAGCTATTACCGATACCAAGGAAATTCTAAGAATAACTCAGCCACTAACTTCACGATTAACGGAGAAATATCTCGCTTCGAAAAAAAATATAATAATGATAAAACACTCGAAACGCTATATAATTACGCGCTATACCTTCTGCGAACACGACCTTATAGTACGCACTAGCGAGAGCGGTCAACCTCTCGAAAAAGCGGGATTTCGCAGGAACTACAAAAAGCCATATCACACACAGGGGGCAATTTGCCGCATCAGACGCACGAATCCCGAGATCAATTAACACTCAATCACCCGCGGCATAAATCCGGCGGTCGCCTCACAGAAAATAACGAATCGCCTCCTCCGCAAGCATATACTATATACGCATCACGACAAATTTTCGCTTCCTCTCTCAGCTGCACAGCGGCAACGACGGACACAGAAAAAGAGTCTTTACGCCGTCCTGTAATTTTCGAAAAACCGCGCAGCCGCAGGTCAATTAACCGTGAGGTTCCGCCGTCGCGCGGTACCGGCTTCCGCTCTCGCGACACACGAACGTAATCGACGGATGTCGTCGGGGAATAAGGACGGACGGCGAACAAGCGAGGCAGAAATTTTTAATTGGCGGAAAAATTTTTCAGGACACCCACCGCACGCCGTGCACGTAGTTATTCACTTGAAACTTATTTTCCGGACGCTGCTCACCGTTAAATTTTCGAGTCTAGTGCTGGGCGCCGATTAATATGGCTCGAATTCGGCTGCAATTACACGCGCTGAGTGTTTTTTCGGTTCTCTTTTTATTGTCAGCAGATAAGACGCGCCCGTGTTTGTAGAACAAGCGCTTTTATAATGACGGGACTCTAATCGTTGTCATTTATTAAAAAATGTTTCGACTCTCTTGTATGTATATGTGTAAGCAGGCCCAACCTTGAGACATACACGCAGTGTAAGTACGTTCACCGTGGTTAAAAAAGCCTTCAAAATGAAGTTTGCTGTCTTGCATATAATTTTTCTAAAAACTTAGAACGCCGTTTATCACAATTTAAAACCCAATCATTATCTCTCGCGAACAGAGTAATAAATCACCTGATAGCAGTTTTGATTTTTGAAACTTTTCCCACTACTGCAGGCAAAAGCCAATACATCGACTTTTTCGCTCGCCCAGCGCATAATCTTTTATCCACTGGCGATCAAAGCTACTCAAAAATCCGCCTATTTCATCACATGACTGCGCCAAACCGCCAGCGCGCGATCCACTTAGCCGAAAAAATGCGGCAGCGCTCATAAAGCCGATATCGGGAGCAGAGCATCGAACGAACGGTGCATCGTCTCGTTCTAATTGTCTCGCATCACGAGAGAGCCATTGTGCAGTTGCAGCGAAGCTTCCGTTTTTCGCGAGCGAGAAACTTTCAGAGCGCGCGCGCGACAGAGACAATAGGATCGAGAAGCGCGCTGCATGTGAAAAATTAAAAAAGTCCGCCCTATTGTGCAGTAGCTATAAGCCATGCCTGCGGCTGATTTTTCCCCGGTGTGGTCTGAGAGTGTCTAGACGCGCGCGGTATATCGAGTGGAAAAAGGACCGCCGCTTTGCGGAGGCGGTGCGTTATATGCAGCGCGCGCGGCGCTTCAAAGGCACTTTTTTGGCGGACGGCAAATGCGTTTTTAAAGGGAGTTGCGCGCGCGAGCGCGGTTTGTCATTAGATTTCAAATGTTTTGTTTTAAAAATGAGATTTTTCGAGGGACTGCTGCAGCTTCTTCTTCTTCTTCTTCTTCTTCGGAGGGCATTTAACAGATTACAGTGTGTAAGCCCTTGTGGCGGTCCGCCTCAAAAGGATATTAGCAATAATCGACAGTCATTCCATACCGGCGCTGAAATCTCTTTCCCACGTCGTTTGTCGTGTCAGCCCCCAAAACAATGATTTTCTTTGAGTTTCCATTAATTTTTTTTTCTAGCACAGTTGCATATAATCACGGTAATACGTAAAATATTATTTCTCGAAACTAAAAAGCAGTAAAACACATCGATCACTTATACATGTAGGAGTGGTCCTCAAAACTTTATTATACAAAGCGAAAAAAGTTCACGCCTCACACGGTCGATCCCGTTTCTCAAAAAATCACGTGAAAAACATATATATCCAGGCAACACACGCGCGTCGATTGACTGATTACAGTCATTTCTCCGTATACGAGAACAGCACAGTGTTCCACTTTTGGAAAAAAATACATCCCAAAGGCGCGCGAACGCGGCATTGTATACGCGAGCGCAAAAACATCGGGGGGTTTGGAATAGCTCCGGCCGCGGCCCTCAGGCCGATCCATCAAATTCAGCCGCGGAAATTCGAGAGTCGGTGCGAAGTAGAAGGAGGAGTCGCCGCGTAATCGAGGAAAAGGTGCGAGAAGAACCGGCACAAAAGGAGCCGCGCGCGCTCGGCTGTATTACACACACTCCGTTGTGTTGAGGAAAATGAGCCGCATCTCGACACACTTTATGAAGCTCGCGTTAATCATTTTATGGGAGGCGGTTTTCGGCTCTTTTATTTTCTTTCTCGCGGCGCCGAAATTTCGACTGATTTTTTGGGAATCCGAAACGCTGAGCGTTTAGCACGATATAGGTGCTGCATGATTTTGGAGGTGTACAGCGCGACTTTATGAGTGTTGTAAGTTTTTGAACTGCAATTTTACGTCGCGCTTTCTAAAGATTCTTGACTTCTCAATTTTGATCGATATAAGAGATTTTTGTAAACCGATCACAGACTTGCCAAAATCCAAAAAATTACTATATTTTTTAGTATAAATTTCACTGATTTGTCTTATAAAATTTACAAGAAAGTATGGTAATTTTTTGGATTTTGGCAGGTCTGTGATCGGTTTAATAAACAGTATGGTAAAATTTACTGTATTATTTCTCTCCGTGTATACTTTTATTATACGTGTATGTATCGGTTGTAGTGTGAAAACTATAAATTAATATCATTACACAGAACTCTAAAGGATTAAATACGTTATGATCAATTCATATTTGCGTCAACGAAATTCATTTAAAAAAAAAATACGATTCATTGCAGATACAATTTTATTGTAAAAAAAATCAAGTCGAGCGTTTAAAAAGTCCATCTTTTTATTATATATAAATATAACTCGTAGTATTTGTTTGTGAAATATGAAAACTTGTTACTTCCGTGCAGCTTCAAAAGTATTGCACCATATAAAATTAAAGGTTATAGAAGAACAAGTTTGAAAGTTAATCGCTTTGTGAAACAGAGGACGGGTTCACTTTCAGTTTCTCGAAGGTCTAAGAACCTTATTGCAATGCGACCATTCTTCATTTCTACAGCATTGTCAGCTTGTACAGGATTTGAGAAAATTTATGAGTTTTTCCGGGATTCACCAAGTCATATAGCATTACACTTACTATAATATCAAACAATGCTGCATTATCTTATTATTTGGAATCAAGGAAAGGATATAACGAAAACGAAGCGTCATCAATAAAGAAATACTGCAAATTATAAAAATAACTATACTAATACTTGACGTATTTTACTCTAGACAACATTATACATCCAGATTATAAATCGGAGCAACAATAATAACAAGCCGATTAATAAAAAATTTCAGTATAAAACTATTTATTTATTCATCATTGTGTAGGAATGCAACAATTTGGAATGTGAGTTTAATCAACTAGATCTGCATCAGCCACTTGTTCAATTTCCATTGGTAACAGCGATATCGATGCGTCTTAGAATATCATCGACGACCTCCCTGCTGGTAGCGGTTCCGCCCAAATCCACGGTACGCACACCCCCGTTGATACTCTCTGCGATCGCATTGCTGATGAGTCCAGCATGACGTTGACGGTTCAGGTGTCTAAGCATATCGACCGAGGCATTGAGTATCGCCACAGGGTTGGCGATGTTCTTCCCAGCGATACTAGCGCCAGTGTTTCGAGTAGCCGACTCGAAGATGAAGTAATTCTCGCCGATGTTCTTGCCGGAAATCAAACCTGCGCCGCCCAGCAAGCCGCACAAGACGTTCGAGATGATCGAGCCGTAGAGATTCGTCGTGAGAATCATGTCGAACTGGTGCGGATTTGCGATCAGTTGCATGCAAGCGTTGTCCACGATCATTTCGTTATGGACGATGTCCGGGTAGTCCTTGGCGATCTCTCGGGCGACGGTCAGGAAGAGGCCGTCGGAGAGCTTCATTATGTTGGCTTTGTGCACGGTTGTTATCTTCGGATTGAAAGCAATGATTATTATTTTGCATAATATTAAAAAATGTATTTATACAGTAAAGCAAATTTTATCTATATACCTTCTTTCTATTATGAAGTCGCGCATACTTGAACGCATAGCGAACGATCCTCTCGGCGTTGGGGCGCGTGATGATCTTCATACTCTCGACGACTCCCTCGACGGTCTTGTGCTCCAGCATGGCATACTCGCCCTCGATGTTCTGACGGATGATGACGACGTCGACGTTCGAGTGCCGAGTGGGCACTCCGAGATAGGAGACGCAGTGGACCTCGTTTACGTAGAGGTCGAGCTCCTTGCGGAGCGTCACGTTGCCGGATATGACTTCGGCTTTCTTGTCAGGATGATAGGCTTCGATGTTGCCTTTGAGCGCGATGCCATTTCGGCGTATCGACATGATCGCGTACTCAAGATCGTTGTTCTCGATCTCCTCGAAGTCTATCGGTACGCCGGTGAATTTAAAAATCTGAAATAGTGAGTTGTATATGTATACGTATACTTTCAGGGTAAATATATGAGATAAAAAGTATGATATTCACCTGTTTGACGTACTCCATGATCTCTGGACCAACGCCGGCACCGGGTAACAGCGTCACGGTGTGCCGTCCGCCGTAATAAACTTGCGGCGTGGATGTGTTCTTGCTAATAGGCTCATGTTGATAATGAAACGCCGAATTGGTAGTTGAAACGTGTCTGCGAATTATGTTTCCCGGGATTTTAATCCGTATCACACAGTCAAAGGCACGCGCGAATAACATTGTTTTCTATATTTGCTATTCTGAAAAGAAAAACAGCAACTACTTTATCGATATGTACAATATATAAAATTAAAAATACAAATTATACTCGACGACAATGCTCACTTGAATTCGGAACTGACTCGGAATGGACGAAATGTCACAACGTTCTCGTTCGAGTTTGTCGTTGAAACTGAGAGCGTGCGACCCTCCGGAGCTTGTGCATCTGAAATCTGAAGTATATACGTTTACGGTTCACGACGACTAAGATATTCCTACCACTGTCTACCTGGGAAAGGGAAGTCGGGGGTGGAAATGAGAAATAGCGTCCTTGTGAATAACAGCGAAATGGTCACTTAGACCGAAGCGTTTCATAGGAAATGCGTATATACCTGCAGCTTAAAGTGCAGTGCTATTCGATCGGCCGTGTTAATG
>UCQR01104347.1:0-11150 GCA_900474235.1 Cecidostiba semifascia | reverse complement strand
GTGTGTGTGTGTGTGTGTGTGTGTGTGTGTGTGTGTGTGTGTGTGTGTGTGTGAAATTTACAGAGCGGTACGGCTTCTTATTTCTCCTACTATTATTTTCTTGTCTCTGCGCGCGTATATGTATAGCGTGTGTAGCGGCAGTACAACTGGCATTGATTTTTTCGACGACAGCGAGAGAGCTGCTCGTGTAAATTGCGGCTATTTACATACACACTGTAGCGCGCGAAAGAGGAGAAAGAGAGTATCATCCGAGAACCCCTCGACGAGCGCCGCCGCGACATCGATGAGTCATGCCGAGTAATTATAATCGACGGATTCGAGGGGACAGCGAGGCGCGATAAAAATGAAAAGAGAGAAGAAAAACAGCTAGAAGACCGAGTTGCGGGAGAAAGTGTGCGCTTGGGGAGGAAAATAAACGGGACTCTGGAGTAAAATAAGCGGAGCGATTCCGCAGCGTGTAAGTATATATGCACGCGTGGGGTATACTCGTGCGACGTTAACACCAGAGAGACACACACACACACAGACAGCACACACGTGACCACGTGTCGTTATCCCTTGTTAGTCATAACGAGGCTAGCGCCTCGCGTATGTACGTCCCAGGCGAGAGTTCGTTACGCATTTATGAATTAGTCCTCGTCGTCGTCAGGATTTCTTGATGCCCGCGCGTTTACGAATTCTCCACGCTTGATGGCTCTGTTTTTTTTTTGCATCAGGCTAATTGATTCGTGCAGTTTTGATCATCAGCGTACGTCTTTGATTATTCAAGAAGATCGCGAACGGAGCAGCTCTATCCCATACTTCAACTTTTACGAAAATAATAAAAGAAAAATCGTCCCACCGAATTTCACCGTCTGCTCTCTCGCTGCAGAGAGCAAAAAGGTCGCGCATGAAAACGCGATAAAAATAATGGCGCGGCGGTTCGCCGATTTCGAAAGCCAGTTTGCCTAATGAAATTTTTACGTTCCGCCGTAGACGCGTCGCTTCACTCCACACCCTTTTCCGCGTAACTCTCTGACGCATTATCATCCGGAAGCATTCGCCTCCGCTTTCTTTCCGTTCGGCGCCAGGTTTCTCTCTCTCTCTCTCAATTTTTTTTCTGCTGCAGCGCGAGTTCGACGATCGAGTGATTGACGAGGATTCATCGAAAAGCGCGTATAAACCGGACGAGACTGTAACGCAGTTTCGGAGCGAGATGAAGGGAAAAAAATTGCGCGAGCGCGCTCGGCGAAATCAGTTTACGGCTCTGAAATATTCTCCGTCTCGACTGCAGAGAGTTGTACATATTCCGCGAAAATTGTTAGCCGAACGTTGTTTCGTTTAAACAAATAATAGTTAGTAAGACTATAGACACGACGAGAGATTTTTTTCCCGAATTAAAGCTGCGAAATGCTTCAAAAAAAGATTACGTCGTCGCTTTCAGCAAAAGTTTCCTGCTCTCTCTCCGTCGCGGCTGTATAAGGGCGGCGGCGCGCATATATCCGCTTTTGAGTGTATGCGCGCTATATCGGCGTTCATAATACGACCTCTTCACGGAAAAATTCATCGATTGCACGGCAATGCCGACGTCTGTTGCGCCATTGTCGGAATTCACGCCTCGCAGAATCCTGCGTGTATTACGAGCATTTTCCAAATTCCCCTATTCTGTCGCGTGCTCTATTCCCTTACAAGAGCGGATTTATTTATACGGGAATATTTCCTCTGGAAAATTGAAAATTTCTCATGTTTTTTTATTTAAATTCTCATATACGGGCACTAATTCAATTTGCAGTAGGCGAACGATTTCAAGTCGGCTCTATATATACTCCTTTACCACTCTCGTATATATACGCACTCTCGCACGGCTCTTATCGCGTCTCTATAACTCGTTTTTAACGTTCTTGATACGACCGCGCAACTGCACGCGCTCCATTGTACGCGGAGAAGAAAAGAAAAGCCGCTGCTAAACAATGCGGAGTCGACTGAATTTCGACGAGAAGTGTATGTGTGTGTGTATATATGCGGCTACTGTCCGCTCCGCACGCATAATCATTAAGTGCACGAATGACGACGGCGGTGGCAGCATAATTACACGCTGGAGTTGATGTGTCTTTAAGGTAGGGCAGGAGTTCGCGCGCGGTGAATGGAGCGTGTAAAAAGCTGCGGAGCTATATACGAGTGTGTGCCACGGATACGCCGCGCGATGAAGAATTAACTTGCTTGCGCCGTGGCTTGTCTCATTAACGCTTGATTACACCTTGTACTCCCGGAGGAAAAAAAGTAGGAGGAGGCAAAAAGATTCGCTAAGAGGGAGAGTATAAGAGTTGTCATTATACCGACGCGCGATTGTAGGCTATTAGAGTAATGAAGAAACTTTGAGGATTGAATAATGAAAAAAAAAACATTCATGCGGCATTGTGCGAAAATGTTTTTGACTAAATGGAAATAATAGTAGTCATTTTTTTTCTAAACTTTGTATTATCGAGTAACGCGGTACAACTGCAGTCTCGGGCATGATGCCGTAAACAACAAGAGTAAAACAAAGAGTACAGCAGCAGCAGCAACGACGACACGGCAGAATGTCTGACACTATGCGTCAGCCAGTCGTTAGGCCAACTCTCGGCTCAACTCTCCAACGCAGTATATAGTGTATGTGTGTGAGAGAGGCCGGATGATCATAGTTACGCCTGCACAGACGGCGAGAATCCGTCTAGCGGCGAACTGGGAAAAGCGAAAAGCTAATTAAGCAATTTACGAGCCTCGCCGAGCTTCTCTCTCTCTCTCTCTCTCCCTCGGCGCGTTTTCTACCAATCTAAACAAGGTCCAAACTAGGTTTTTGCGAGTTAACGGAGCCAGCCACAGCGAGAGTTTACACTCGCAGCTTCCGCGGAGGGCTGGACTATTAAACTCTAGTTAGCCTCGCGCGACCGCCGCGGAAAATCATTCCGGTTCAACGTGAGTTTTCGCACCGCCGAGATTTCGAATTAAATTATACGCAACTATACCATCAGACTTTTGTATCTGTGTTTTTCGGAGGCTTTGATCGCTCAGAGTTGGATTAATACTGTGTGTGTGCGCCAGTTTTTAGCTCGCTAAATTATTATCAGCTGACTCATATATAAGCGTGTTTGCGGACGTATTGTGTCAATATTAATACTCCCACAGATGTATTGGCTGATTAAATTTTAACGGATGAATATTATGCATAATTCGAGACTTGCATGTCAAAGATCGTTCAAATATTGAACGCGTATATGTACCACTAGACGCGTAATAATATACTCCGATATGTCGAGAGCCTATATATGTATACGTACTTATATTGCTCGAGTTCGTTCTATAGATTCGCTTTGTACACTTTGTTTTCAATCGCATATTGCGCAGCGAATCGATACGATTAATTGGAAAATTCGATTAAGCCCCGGTACATACAAGAGCGAGCTCGCCTTTTTTTTTACACTGGAAACGAGACAGTTATACAGTCGGCATTCTTTTTAGCAAAACACTTCGGTCGCCGTAAAAATAAATAGTATCATAAATAAAAGAAACTACGCTACTCGCTCGCTCGACGATAGCCGGGAATTATGCATTCGTCGTTCGAACGACGATTACATCCCCTCGGCAATTAACAGTTAACTCGGTCGTAAAAAGCGCTGTAGACTAATTACGGAAAACCCATCAATAAACATCAGCGATGATACGAATAAAAGGTAGTATAGCAGAGAATAGAGAGGACGAGCAATGGGTAAACGTAAATTATGCCCAGCATCAGCAGCAGCGCTCGGACGCAGCAGTAACAGCATCAGCGCAGTGAATGACATGAATAAGCTGAATGCGATGAATATAAAAAGCGAGCCCGGGATATTAGCAGGTAGGTCACACGATCCTTTGCGCGAAAAGCTCGTCTCCGTCCCGGCCCATTGACTCTCTCTCTCTCTCTCACTCTGTCTCTCTCAACTCACGGACTCTATTTACATAATAATTATACGGCACTTTTTGTGTCGCAGCCGGCGAGTAAAAAGTAAAAGTCTTAAAAAGCCCAAAAGCGTGCGCGACGTGTATAATGCCCCCACGGCTGTAGAAGAGAGAAAAAGCGAGTCTTTGGCCCTACATAGCTGCATGTAGCGCTTATCCGGCACGAGCGCGAGTCGTCCGCGCTGAGCGAAAAACGAGTGCAAGAAGCGAGCGAGCGCGGCCGTAAACAGCTTTTGACGCACGCAAGCTCGCGTTTAAACAGCGACAAAATAATCTCTTCCTTTGCCCGGATTTACCATTGTTTTCGCGAGATCAAACGTGCGCGCTCTCTGCAATAGCGCTTTATACTGTGTGTCGTGTATGTGTGCAGCGCTGGGCGTTTTTGCCTCCGAACCAACTGCAGCAGGACACTAGCTCTGTGTATATACACATACATACGTATATGTATACTCGCTTTGCCTATCCGCTCTTCCTTTCAATTAAAAGGAAAAACGAGTTACGCGAGTTTTTCCACGCTGTTTTCTGATGGAAGCACGCCAAAAGGCATTATTTTTCACTATATGATTGAGAGCGGCTTTGTTTGGCGCAGTCGTGATTAAAGCGAGGAGTACACGTAAATCTATACATTCCACACAGAGCTCAACAAGTATATTCGAAAATTCGCCGACGATCTTTCAGATCGCTCCAACGCATATATAATATATACAACACTTGATTAGCATCAGAATGGAGAACTCTGTTCACCTGCGAGCGCGACACAATGTGCAAAGGAAAGAAAAATACCGACACGCACGTACCGAGAGGCTTTTAATTTTCCGAGTAGTATATACGACATTGTGTGTCACAGCGACTCGGTATCGACGACGTCTCAAGCGTGTGTATATACGAGAGAACCACGTGCGCACCAGCTATGCAAACACGTCGCGCTCTTACAGAGGTATACCTACACACATACACACCTATCTATACTATGAAAATTATATTTCGCGTCAGCTCGTTGGCTGCTCTCTTTTCCGCCGCCGCCGGAACTATACACACACACACACACTCAAACGAGCACAACAGTTTCTCAATCTTACTCACGTCGAGCGGGCGAAAAAGGATTTTTCCTCGCTAATTGTTTACCCGACGCGTGGCGTTATCACACACAACGAGTGCGCGCTCGCGCTCGTTAAAAGTTAATCGGACACGAGCGCGAGCTGCACACTCGCGGAGGCAACTTGATGAAATTTACTCTCGCGGCGTGTGCTAAGCGCGCAGTGAGAAACGACTGTGCGGCGGCTCCTTATAAACTTCGCCAACACTCGAAAGCTCTTAATTTATGTGCAAGGGAGCGGCAAACTCTTCGCGGAGGGTGGAAATCTCCGCGAGAATGACTTTAACGAAGATGACGCGTTACATAACGCATGAGCGCGGAAATTGTACAAGCTGAATTGTATAATGCGCGATACATAAGCTTTGCCGAAAGAGATGAATTTTCGTGTACAGTCGAGCTGCAGGGCGGGAAATTTAATTCGTCGTGCGCGTGTTCGTGTGTGTGTGTGTGTGTGTCAGTGTGCGAAGGTTGGCAGGCCAAGTGGCTCTTGGCAATAAAATCGTAAATAAATAAGCGGCCGGTCGATGAACAAACAAACGCAAGAAAGTAGAGACAGCCCGTGTGTGCTGGCCTCGGCCTGCTTGCACACCGCGAAAATATATATACCAAAGCACAGAGGCGGCGTTTTTTTTTAAGCAGTGTCTCGTGTGTATACTCATACTTGACAAGATAGTATGCAGTGACTACGTACCGCGAGGGCATATGTATATGATCCTTCAGCAGCTGGAGGATGGCGCACTTTTTACATTCACCTCTCGTGCAAACAACAATGTAATTGTCACCTATGTTAGATACGCAACCTCCTCTTCAACACACTGCAGCAGTCTGCATCGGTAATAACGAACGAATAAACTCTCTCCTCTTTCTTTCTACGTTCAGATGACACACATCACATTCCTCGCGATGACGATCATCATGATCCCGGCACAAGAACGAAACTCTCCCGCGATTGCGAGTGCGAGCGCACGACACAGGCACACGGCACGGCGCGACGGCTTGTCGTCGACTGACGGCGTCGCGGCCGCGCGGGAGCGTCGGACTCGTTCTCTCTCTCTCTCCCTCTCTCTATGTGTGTACGTCAGGGCGCCGTCGCGAGCGCGCCGCCCCCACCACCGCGACGGCGGCACATCCCTCCCACTCTCCCCCGCGCTTGTGTATGTATTCGATAGCTTACCCCCTGCGACGGGGCTTTTGTGTTCTCATATACTGGGGTTTTCGAGGAGAATTGCGTGATTTTTTTTTCAGCTTCCAGTCTCGGAGTTTTCAAGCTTAATTGATTTTAAACAGCTGCGCGAACGATAAGGCGCGATGAATTAGACTTGTAACGAGCATTGTTAGAGAGATAATGTATGTACAGCTGACGTATACGCGGATTATGCGCACTTTGTGTAATTAACAGGCCACTTTTTTTTTTAATCATAACCATACTTTCGCGATTACCGCGACTCGCGTCACTATATTTAGACGCTCGCGACGACGTCACTCGTAATTGCCCGCGACTTGTGTTTCTAATTTTACATACTATATAAGCCGTACTTTGTAGTATCGTGATTCCCGAGATTTTCATTATTCTCTCACCACACTCTCGCTAATAATAGTTCTGGCAAGCTCTCTCGCGGAAAAGTAGGCAACGAACGTTTTTTGCACAGCCTCGATATGGCGATTCTTTCGAAAAATGACTGTCCACTTTGCGACGACACATCACTCGAATCATCAACGAGCGCTGATGATACGTTACGCACGCGGTAGCGTTATTAGCTTCAGTGTCGAACGATGCACTTCGCATCGCTAATTATTATTATTATTGTAATTATAAGTATATGAGGAGAGAAAAAAGGAGGCGAGAGCCTCGACAGACGCGGTAGAGGTCGACGATACACGGGCTACAATGATAAAGTGGAAACTACGCCATAAATAACGTCGAACAGACCGAGAGAGCGAGAGAGCTGATAAGGCCGAGAGAGAGCGGTGTGCCAGCTTTGTGTCATAATATTTGAGCAAACTGCGGTGCCGCTGCCGCGAGCCACGCACTCGCGCATACATAAGCGTCTATAATTAGCCGATATACCGGCGGCGGGATTATCGAATCGAGTCGTGCTCTGTAAAAATGGCATTTTTATATCCCTCTGCAATATATGCTATACATATAATGTAACGTATTCAAAACTATTCTGCGAGCAGAAATTGCTTATTTATTCCGAGACATCCAATGCGCTTCATTAAAAACAATAAGGCGCAATTAGAGGCGTACAAAGCAGAATCCACTCCAGCCACAAGTGACTCTGAAATACCCAAAGAAATATACACACAGAAAGATGAGGAGGGTATAGGGTAGTCTTGCCGTCGCGATAGAGAATACATTAAACTATATAGCTGCAGCCATTAGGCGGAATAATTGAATGCCTCGAATTTAAATAAAGCCCTCGTACATCTTTTGAGGCCAAAGGCATCAATGGCCTTGTTAAGAATAAACCCTCCCTCGGCGCGCCGCGTCTTCCTTTGCCGTAGGAAAGGTGATGCGTAATTCGAAAATGATCCGACGCGCGCAGCCTTTCCACAAAAGCTGATTTTGCATAATGCGCGCGCAAAGCTCGTCGCTCTCTCTCTCTCTCTCTCTCTCTCTCTCTCTCTCTATCTCTCTCTCTCTCTCGCTCTCTGAAAAAGATGAAAAGTGGAAGGACGATATTCCGAGTGTGCTGATGCTACTACGCCCACACGTATATACATATACACACTGCACAGAAAGCTCGAGCGTTTTTGCGTCTTCTCCCGTTTAATTGGCACTTGTCGAAAGTGCCACTCGAATTTCTTTAACGATGGCGCGCGCGCGCGCAGTAGTCGACACGAGGGAATGCTAATGTTATACCGGGATTTCGAACGGAATCAATCGCGCACTGTGTCGAGCCGACAATGCTCACAGTTTCCTTTTCTTCCTGTTATGTGTGTCTTTCTTTCTTTCTTTCTTTTTTTTTTTTTTTTGTGCGCGACGAGCTTTGTCTGTGCGCGGAGAGTCGTCGTCTCACAAAGGAGTATCTCTCTGTTATGGATATCGGATGATTCTCTTTATGAAGCTGATGTAACCGGGGGTGAGCGAGATTCGACGCAGAATCATCATTTACGACAGCGAGAGGCTTTTATTCACCGAATTTTGACGTTCGAATGGGAGAAAAATTTGGAATTTCGTATAACTTTGCAAAAATGTTACTTCCTCGTTTTCCACCAGTGAAAAATGTGGAGAACCTTTGGAACTCGGTAAGTTCGAAGAGACACTTTTACGTTATTTCGAGTAGTAAACAGCGCGAATGCAAGTTTAACAACTTACTCGTATCAAGTGCACTTATACGCAATCAATATGAGAACTAGGGCTCTATATGTCTTAACTTTAAAAACTACGGCAGCTCATTATCATTTAATTACGCAGCTCACAAATTATTTAGTATGTATGAATTAATCGAAGGGCTAACTTGTTCCGTACAACCTTGAGATAAATTTAGCCTACACCGCACAAAGTTACAAATTTAATTTCGCCACACAGTGTAACTTTTCGACGCATCGACCTCCCCTATGTCATTAAGCCGATAATTAACCCGTGTGTAAGTTTGAAAAGCCGCCGTCCCAACAAAAGACGCCAGCAGAGCGAGTCGCTCCAATTTCGCCCTTTTTCCACGCTCATCGAACTACAACTGGAAAGCAAAAGGAGTCCCAGGCCTCGTGTTTTCTCCAGTGCATCGGAGCAGTAGCAGCGATGCCTTTGTTTTTCCTTCTCCTCTTCGTCGTTGTTGTGTCGTCATCGAAACTTGCTGGAAAATCCTTGGGCCTTTGTCTCTTTTGAGTTTCGGTGAGCATGCGCGCTCACGCAATCTCATCAAAGTCGCGCAAATTGAATTGTCCGGCTTCGTTGGCTCTCTTTTTTCCCAGAAAAATTGTCATCGGAGCTTTGACTATTCAGCTGCGAGCACAGTGCAAAAAAGCTTCAATTTTCCGATTAACTTCAGTTAATTAAGAACTTTTATTAGCGTCTACGAAGTTCTGCTAATTTTTGTCTAATACAACTCGTCTGCGAAGGTCATACAACTGCGAAATTCTGTCGCATTTTCCAAGAGTACACAATCAATATTTTTAGAAAAGTCGTTAAGTAGTGTGACACAGTTGTTAACGCCAGGACAGTTTTCAAAATAACCTCGCTCCAACCTTATCTTGTCTTGAGAAAATATTTCCCGAGATAATACTCAGCGCACTAAAATAGTGCAAGTTACACTCGCCGCAGTGACTTCGTAAATCTTTCTGAGCTGATACAACTAATTCAAAATAATTTATGCGCAAACATCCTCGAGGAAGCGCCGCTAAAGTAATTGACATTCCGGAAAACAAGAACGACGACAAACAGAGATCCGGAATACAATAAAGCGGTTAAACCCCTTAAACAGTATACCGAAGCCGCAGCAGCGATACCCTATGCACTGCAGCCATGGAGAATATTATTGCAATAAACCATTTACGTTCCATTACTTCAGTCCTCCCAATATATAACCAACTCCTCCTCCCTTGAACATACATCCCTGCAACGATAGCAGTGGTAGGGGGGGAAGCCAAGCGACATTAATTATTTATAAAGGCGGAGAATCAAATTGCAGGTGCAGCAATGAATCGAGCTAAAACGTTTTGTTCCGTGCAGCAGCAGCCAAAACGGTACGTGAGGCGCATCCACGAGAGCAAAGAGGAAAAGGGACAGAGCAAGAGAGAGAGAGAGAGAGAGGGAGAGAGAGAGCTCCTGTCACGACGAGGACTTTGTCGTTTTACGAGAATCAATTTCGCGCAGCGTATCCGTCCTCCATGCGCCGCTGATGCTTCTGCCACCGCCGTCGCTTCTTAATATTCATAACGTCTTCTCTAGCACGTAGCTCGACGGCGAAAGCGAACGCGATATACCAGCCGCAGCCAGTGACCTCTAGAACGCATTTTAATAAGCGCCTCTCTAGTCGCTCCCTCGCTCGCTCTCTCGTCCTCCTCTTTTTGCCTACTCGTACGATGCACCTCTGCCGCTGGTATGCTTTTTCTGCATGTGTATGATCGCTGGGAGAGAAGTAAAAGCTTTTATGCTACGGTATAGTTGAGATGGCGGTACGTGCGATACCGTCGACGACTGTCGGACGATCGGACTAAATGGGGCGAACATTGTTTGTATGGGTTTGCGACGATATCGAACTGGGTTGTTCTGGGCCGAGTTGATGTTTGCAACTGTAAAGTTTTATGCATTTCAATGACGCTAGCGTCCAACTTTCTTCGACAGCCGTTTGTAGGGTTATAGGCTGATGCTTTCGATGCTACTTGCGGAGTTGTTTTTACATGTGGAATATATAGATATTGCATTCGTGAGTGTGCAGCTTACCTCGTTATGATAAAGCTCACTGAGGCGGTGAATATTTGCGCAATCGACAGTTGACAATTCTGGAACAAACAGGAAACGAAAGCAATTAGTTTGATATTGAATATCAGCGCAAGGGATAAATTACAAACATTCTAATTAGTGACGTTTATATATGACCGATATAACGTAGGCTTATACTACTAGTATTCGTCCTTCGAAGGGTCAGTCGTCTAATTGGGAACAGTGGCTTTCATTACTCGCTGCGCGACAAAGCACCACCACGACCCACACACTTTCTCCTAAGCAGGCTATCGATTTCGTTACAGCGACCCCCTCGTAATTAAAAATCCCCAACGGTTATTAATAACCTTAATATTAATAGACGTTTCGATCGCGCTCACGGAGCTCGGCAGTAAACTTATATACACACTTCGCTTTACCGTTATTAAAACTATTTATAATCGGCTGCACACTATTCGCGCGCATAATTTTTCTCGCGCGCTTTAATTAAAGCTCTCTCTCTAGCTTTCTCCCGCGAATGAACTAGCCGCAAAGAAGAAATAATGTTTGATAGTTAAAAAAAAAAAAACGAGAGAGAGAGAGAGTTGAAAGAAAAGCGAGCGCGGCTAGCCACCACCTCGGCCGCCCTTACATTTAAATTGCTCGAGCTCAAGCTCTAATTAAATTTTAGTTGCACACACACCTCTTAAAGTGCGCCAGCCTGGCCAAGTT
>UCQR01104344.1:0-15687 GCA_900474235.1 Cecidostiba semifascia | reverse complement strand
TCGCTCGGCTGGGAAAACGGATTAAATTCGCGAAAGTTTCCTCAAAGTTGTATGACTTTCCTCGGTAGCATTAGCATTTTGCATCGCTCGCTCGCTAGATATACAGGTGCGCACGCAATTTATCTCCCTGCACACAAGCCTGTATCTAGTACTATATCGCTCTCTCTCTCTCTCCCTCTCTCGTGCGAGTTATTTTCAAATCAGAATTTAAAGGGAAAATTTTCACTCGTCGATTGCAGGCTGCAAGCGCAACGTTGTGATTTATCAACGACGTTCTCGGAGTGTTACGCAAGCCGGTAACTACGACGTACATACCGCTCGGAAAACTCATTATATAATCAGTCTTATATAATTGAGCTTGCGGAAATAAAGAGAGAAAGAGAGAAAAAAAGTGCACATGCACACGTCGATATATACACAAGAATTGAAAATTCCGTCTCCGGCGAAACAATGCCGTCGGATGCTGCAGCAGAAAACTTGGCCGACACGTTTCCGCACTCTACTTGCGGCCGTTTAATTAGGCGATGCGCCATTGTAGCGACTCGTCGATCGTCGTCGTCGTCGTCGTCTTGGTCGTCTCTCGCGATCCCGCTGACTCCGTCGTCGAGGAAGAAAAAAGCAGCAGCAGCAGCAGCAGCAGCGGTAAAAGAGTCGGAGCCGCGCTAGTACTTGAGCACGTACAAGCACGCGGCATTTTGTCGCCTCGGGCACCCTTGCCGCGACCGACAAAAATTTCTGCCAAAGCGCGCGCGAGAGGCCGGCTCGATTGAGTCGAGCGATTGTACGGGCGAAAGGCTTGTTTGGTAGGCAGTCGTCGCTTTGTCAGGAATTTATTATTCTCGCGCTCTCTCTCTCTCTCTTTTTTCATCAAAAAAAGCTTCAGGTGACAGAATGCGTGGTGAGTGTGCAGTGCGGTAACCTGTGTGTCAGAGGCATAAAAAAATTATATAGGGTTCTTAAATGGATTTTACACTAGCGGAAGACCTTTCGAGGATCCTCGCTTGAGAGCCTGGTATAAAGCGATGTATATGCGCCGACTGTTATACGGCCGGGGTTACATTGATTTTTATACGGCTATTTCGGAATCATGCCTTCCCTTTCCTTTCGGCAAATAGCGTATAGTGTTTCAGAGACAGGTGATCGAGTCACACCGCACTTTTTCTTTCGTCAAACTCGATTACACTCGCCGCGGGAAAACAAAAAAGCCCACGGCATTAAACATGCACTCGACAAAAAAGTGGATCGTCACTCGAAGTCGTGCCATCGAAAAATTCCTCTCTAAAGTGCCCTGCTGCCAGCGAACCACACACATGCACACATATACACACATTATATCGTCCGCAGAAAAGTCGCTTTGGAAAAAAGGACGCTGGCGCCGTGCGCGCCATAAATACACGAAGTGGGTAAGAAAAACGGTGTCGCGAGGCGAGCGAGTGCGCGCGCGCGGAATATGGGTCAGGCCTCTGCTTTGGACGCGCGCACGCCGCGACGAGGGAGAAATTACTCGCGAAGCCGAGTGCGGCCTTTAGCTCTTTAATTACGAATTATTTTTACGATGTATATATCATGCGCGAGCAAGAGCGAGAGAGGGAGAAAGAGAGAGACGGATCTCTGCTGGTGCGGCTTTTTTGAGGTATATACACAAGTTTGAGCACAGAGTAAATTGAAAGCGAAGATGCAATTTGCGTGCGCAGGATTTTTAGTTGATAAGCTGCCGTCTTTATTATTCTGGTTTCGTGCACCGGTAAATTTTTATTTTAATTTGGGTCTTTACTGCGAGAGTGAAGGGTGCCATTCAGTAATGATACGTTGGCCTCCTCGACTTTCTGGGTACTTGAAAAAATGCACGCATTTTTTTCTAAATAGACCCATTAAAGTCTGACATATACACGAAATATACTTTCACGCTGAACTCGAGTTGTTTAACAATGATTATGTGGATCGAATAATTTGGATATAATTGAATAACGACGAGCTCGTAAAGTCATCGATCGACGCGGGTCTAATCGCGGGTAAACGTCCGGCAATTTGACTGGATGCTCGTCGTCGGGGCTGTTTAGGTGGATTGCGCTCCATCTCGAGCGCTTTCTTCGCGCGCACGGGACAGAGACAATGACAACAATGAAGTTTGTGCCGGAGAGCACTCGCCATTGTCTCAGCGAGCGAGTTAGGGGAGGAAAAAAGTGCCCTCTTTACCCCTAACGCGCACGCGTTTTTTCTAGGTAAACAATATCGTTTGCAACCTGCAGTAGTGGAGAGAGAGCAAGTATATACATCGAAAATTAATATATATAGATAGATAGATGTTACTGACCTTGCAGTGGGTGCAGTTGTGGATGACCGAGTAGGTCTGGCCGCAGTCGTACCTCGCGAGCACCTCCTCGAACTCGCAGTGCAGTCTGGCGGCGAGCGCGTCGACGAGCAGGAGCTTGTCCAAGGCCTTGACGCATGGGTCGCCGCCGTTGAGGACGGCCTCGAAGGGGCCGTTGGGACCCGGCGCCAGGGCGTTGACCGCCGCGTGCTCGCAGCAGTGTCGCAGCCGTAGCCCGCTCATGAACCAATATCGATTCTCCCGCGGCGTCGGGTAACTCCGCGAGCTGGCCCGCCCAAAGTCCTTCCGGCAGACTTCCTTCTTGTGCGACTCCTCGAGGTAAAAAAGGCACTGTTCCGGAGCCGCCGCCGCCACCGTCGTTCTTTTCGTTCTCTTGTCACTTTTACTGCTGCTGCTGCTGCTGCCGCTTTCTGCTGCGGCGATACTACGCCTGGGCCTCTGGATGACGGTCGCGTTGCCGAGTCGCTCGAGCATGGCGAGCACGCGCTCGAAGAGCTCGGGGCCTGAGGGACAGGGACCCGGGCACGATTTGGGCACCTCCGGTGGTCCGCAGCTGCCTTGTAGGTCGGCGGGCGCCGGTCCCGCCAGGTCGCACGCCGACAGCCACGGGTTTATCTGGTTCAGCTCCCAGGTGTATTCGTTGTAAGGATGCCGCGGCGCCTGTTTCTTCTGCTGCTGCTGCTGCTTGGGAGTCTCGGCCGCTCCTGCCACCAGCAGCAGAGCTAGTAGGCACAGGACGAAGAGGATCGGCCGGCTGCGGCGCCGCGACTGCGGGCTCCTCTGGAAGGCAGTGCTATGAGCGCCGACGGAACGGGGCGAGCCTCCGTCCAAGGCAGTGACTGAGCGTCTGAGGGCCGCCGCGTCGCCGTCGTCCCTCCGCCTCTGAATGATCTTGCTGCTGCTGCTGCTGGTGATGATGATGCTAGATGGTCCCGTGCTGGCTCGATTAGCTGCTGCTGCTGCTGCTGCTGCGGGAAAAGCAGCCTCGTGTCGCATGAGCACCGACGTAGCGGGGACTCTAGGCAAGTCCCGCTGCAGTGCTGTCGCAGGCTGCTGCCAACGAGGCGCCGCTGCATCGCTGCTGAGCGCAACGCAACAACCACCACGACGACGACGGGGCCTGCCAGTGTTGTTGTTGCTGCTGTTGCTGCTGCCGCCGCTGCTCGATTTGTAATGGTGATGATGATTCTGCTGCTGCTGCTTCCTGAGTTGCTGGCAGGTTGCAACAGGCTGTTGCTGCTGCTGCTGCTGCTGATGCTGGGAAGGACGATGGTGATGGCGATGCTGGCGATGGTGTGGGTGATGACGATGATGACGGTGCTGCTGCTTCAGCACAACAACTTCGCTCGTTCGAGTCAGCCCCGCTTGACGTGAGCGTCCCGGGCCTCCGGAGCAGGTGCCGGCCTGAGGCAGGGCCCGGGTCAGCGGGGCTCTTAGAAGTTCCCCTGGAACGCCCAAGCCCTGCTGCAACGCTCGGCCTGCTGCCGCTGCACCGCTCGAGATTCGCCGATCCGCTGCACCTGTGAACACAAGTCGTTAGCTGCTTATATTATCCTTTTATATTATCCCTCTTGGTATATAACACTCGCGATACCGTATTTTATAACCGACAGTCTATATTACCCTTTGGCTAGATAGTTTATAAATTTAACGAGCGATTTGAAAGTTAAACACACTATATATTATATGGTCTACAGCTTAATCAACAGCTTGACGACGATTATATTTAAGTACACACAGCAAAAACGCTCTCCCCTTACACGTCGTCAAATTATTCAGATTCCTGCGCGATCTCTGCATAAATTCACGCGAAAATTAACATGGAAAATAAACTAGAGACTTTCTTTCAAGCTGCCAGCGCGCGAGAGAGGGAGAAGTAATATAGGCACAGCAGCAGCATCGCATACGTGCCTGGAGAGCGTCGAACACGCTTGTAACAACCATTGACCTCTTTTATTTTGATGCATAGCTAGTGGCTTTCTCAATTTATTTAATTGCCATTGCTGCTGCTACTGGCCGGGGCAGCAGAGCAGAGCAGAGAGCGCACGTTATGCAATTAATCATGCCTCTGAAAATAAGTGAAAAACAAAATTGGGCTGCTGCTACACGTCATACGGCGCTTTAAATTTTCAACGCTACTGCTACTTGCTCGATGCAGGACGCACGAGCGGCTAATTTGCAGTCGTTACGAAATCGAATTTTCAAAACGCCCGCCTGCGCCCATCGATTTTCGCGGCCTTTTGTGTTTCTGTGTAACGAGTTTACATTGACGCGCCGAGCGATGAACTTTCGTTGAAATGCAAAATAAGTACTTTGGGGTGAGCATGTACGAGAGAGCGGTTATGCAATCGCGCTGTGTATTTTTTTTAACACACACACACACACACACACCCACACACAACAATGGCAAAGTTAGGTTAGGTAACGACTCGTGTTAATGATAGGTTATAAGACGTAAGAATAACACGGCAATAATGCTCGCGGTACAGTCGCGCGCCGTGAAATGTTACGTAATTAGCGGCAGCGACGAGGGCTGTTGAAAATTTTTACGAATCTTTTAATGGTTACGTAAAAAGTTTTGTTTGTTCAATTTTCAACTGTTTAGCGTTACTCTATACTTGTTGACTCGTCTTTAGCCAAACGGATTATCGACAGCGAGCAAAAAATAAGAACGCACACTTTCACGTTGCACCGACTCGAACCAACCATGTCAAGTATATACTGAAAAAAAGTATATAGCGCTACCAACCGCACGGCAACCGCGCGAAAATAACTGCCCGGGGATTCACCGCCTTCGTAAAAAAAAAAAAAGAAAGTAAGTATAAGTACACATATAACGTATATATAAGCATCAAACGTACCTGCACGTCGTCGAGATCGGCGCGCGCCTCGTCGAATGAGTGGTGTCGTTTGGCAGTAGCAGCAGCAGCAGCTGTTTCTGTCGTGGAGAAGTCGCCGAGTTCTGAGAAGGAACAACTGCAGCTGCAGCTGCGACGACGGCGGCGGCGACGTCGACTGCTTCCGTTTGCGGCGCCGTTGGAGGCGGAGGTGGTGATGCCAGTGCTGGAGCCGCCGCCGCCGAGCGAAACCAAGCTCGCCGACTGGTGACGAGGTCGACGTACCTCCTGCAGTAGCAGCGAACGACCTGCTCCTGAGCGACGACGACGGGCCGCGGCTGACGACGTTTCGCTGGTATTCCACGGCAGCAGTAGCGCGCAGCAGTCCCCCTGCCGAGGCTCGTCAGCTCCCAGGACAGGGCAACGAGGTTCATGCTGCATCCTGACGCACAGCGCCGCGTCTTTGCTTTCTCCACTCCACCGCTGGCTATACTTTTAGACTCCGCGCCTGGCTTCTTTTTTTTCTTCTTCGAGACACACTGCTCTTGTTATCTTTCTCTTTTCAAACAGCTATATCGCCGACGATGATGATGATGATGATGATGATGCTGCTGCTGATAATCACCACTTTTCACTTTTGCAGCAGCAACCGCGAGCTCACTGTTATATATGCTACTAGGTATATAGGTACTGATGATGGCGCGCAGCGACGTTTCGACACACCCCTCGCGCGGCGGCGGCGGCGGCGGCGGCGACGGCAGCGAAAAAGATCTCTCTCCGTGATGCGCGGCACACGAGAGCATCCAGCAGCCCGCGCGCTGCACTTTATACCAACTTTTTCTTTCTTTATTACCAAATACGGATATTATTATCGCTCAGCAGCAGCCCCGTATCTCCTGCAGTAGTGGTACAGTCCTCCGGCTCTCGTCAGCCGCTCTGACACCAGACAACTCGCGAACGCGTCATACATCTATTCTGGATGCTGCATATATAGATGCACATCGTCGCTGATGCTGCTGCTGCTGCTGCCTCTTCTGCTGTTTCCTCGACATGGACGCGCACTCAGCTCTTGCTCACATTCCGCTACTCTCAGCTGGAAGGTCGATTATACGCACGGTTGAAACGATCAGGTGGGACGATATATGCGAGGTGTATGTGTATGTGTGTGTGTGTGTGTGTGTGTGTAATGGGTGGTAATGGGGGAGAAAAAGTGAGGTTATGTGCAAGTGGAATCACCCGCGGTCCCGCGAACGCGACACTGCCCGTCGCCTCTCCCTCTTTTCTCTCTCCCGTTCGCTCTCTGCTCTCCCTCTTTCTCCCTCTCTCTCTCTCGGGGACGATCCGATCGCGCTCTCACGCGCGCGCACCTCTGGCTTTCCTTGGCACCGTTCCTCCTCCTCCTCTTCTCCGTGTTTCTAGCTCTCGGCGACGAGGACGACGCTGCTGCTGCTGCTGCTCTGCTGTTGACTGCCAGAGCTATATTGTACTCTTGGACTGTCCCCGCGCACGGACTCTCTCTTTCGTTCTCTCTCACGCAGCGGACGAATCCATCTTTACTCGCTCCTCCCTATTCTCGCTATACTTCTCTCCCTCTTTGGCACGAGGTCCAGCGCCACTATAAGTATATACACTCTGCTTTTGGTTCTTCCGCGAGCTGGTAACCAGATGCATCAGAGCGATCGGTGAGAGATGATGAGATGGAAAGAGAGCTGACGAAGACTATACACAAACTGCTCACACACGCGCACACGGATGATGATCTCGCGCACTGTACTTATTTATATTTGTTACAATAATAAAGGTTTATCTTGACAACTGTTCTCTCGGACGGACAGAAAAACAATATACACACCGAGAGAGAGAGGGGGGGGGAGGGAGAATTAAAGTGAGAGAGAGAGAGAGATGAGAAAAGCACTGAACAGTAAAATATAGAGAGAAGAGAAGAGCAGAGGATGACACAAAAGAGAGTGTGCGCGCGGCGTGCGTGTGTCAATCGCCGGGGAGCATCGCCTCGCCGCCCGATTACACTGCTACTGCTGATGGCCCGCCAGCAGCAGCATCGCAGAGCATCAGTGTAGAGAGAGAGAGAGATATCGCAGTAGAGAGACTGACTACTACTATACTATGTATGCTCTGTGTATGTATGCGTATAGAGAGCTGGGCGCAGACTCCCGCTATCACCACCCCCCACAGCACCGCAGAGCAGAGAGCTACTTTCTCGGAGGGAGAGTATACCGCTGCCGCCGAGGGTCAGAGGAAGATCCCATGCAACAAAACTACTGCTGCTGCTGCTGCTGCTGCTGCTCCTGGCACTGCACACATTACAATGTAGCTCTATATACCATATATTATATATGTAAGTATAAATCTCTGATGTGACAAGAGTGATGAGAGAGAGAGCAGTACTGGTGAACAGCACGGCGTCGATCGCCGCCGGCTGTAGCAGCGACTACGACTGGTCCTCTCTCTCTCTCTGGTGATCGGCACACACACACGCACACACACGCGCGCACCGCGACGAGAGATCCCGGCGCGTCCTCGCAGCCTGAGAACTGACTGATCGCACACGACTGCGCGCTCTCTGATACTCTCTCTCTCTCTCTCTCTCTCTTTCTATGAGGAGAGGAGAGAGGCGCGACCGAGCTGCTGCTGCTGCTGCAGCTGGAGAAAAGAGGGAGAGGCCGATCTCTCGCGCACGCGGAGTCTGCGCGCGAGGGAGGGTGTATGTATATACGTATATAGTGTGGTGTACAAGTTGGTATCTCCTCATCGTCATCCTCGCTCGGCTTTTCCCATGAAGAGCCTTTTTCCTAACCATAGACAGACACATATCTCGGTATCGTCGCAAACGGGTATCATCGAGACTATAAGTTTCTTTTACTTGTAAAAAAAAAATACATAAATTATGTATATAACAGAGCTGATGTATCCGTCCTCGGCAAGGGCGCCATGTTCTCGTCGTCGTGTCCCCGCCCGGGCGAGCGCTGCTGCTAACTCCCACCCAGAGCTGCTGGTGCTGCTGCAATTGTGTGTGTATATATATATATATGTATATAATACGTGAGAGATGCATCTCTCGTCGGTCGGTCGGTCGGCGCGCACATGCCCCCGCACGCGTACGCCGCGTAACACATCCACGTGCTCGTCGGTGTATCGACTCGTGCCGCGCGTGTGCGTTTACGTAAACCCCTCTTTCGCGCATATCTCGTGTGTGATGTATATACCTATATATTGTTGGGAGAGAGAGAGAGAGAGAGAGAGATGGAGAACGAGAGACGTGTATGGATTGTATCGCGTTTGCTATCGCGAGAGAAGAAGAAGAAGAAGAAGAAGAAGAAGATGCTTTTTACGAGAGTCGCGCGCGCTTTTCGGCTTGGGAAATGAAAATAACGACGTAGGGGTATAGTAGTAGTAGGAGTAGTAGTGCTTTATGGCGGTTGGCGCGAAATTATTGGGAAGTCGAAGGTTTGTAGTTTTATGTGCCGTGGATTCTTCTTTGGATATAAATGCGATTTTGATGGGTGTAAGCTTGTATATGTATATATGTGTGTTATTTTAATGCAAAGAAATCGAGAGAGAGAGACGTGTACATGCCGAAACGTATATTTATGGCTTTGGAACGTATACACACGCATTCTGTATTCCCTGGGTGTCTCTTAAATCTTTTCGGCGCGTATGTATATAAGGTGTATACCGGTGCATCGTGTATATAAGCGTAGTACGGACACAGTTTCAAGATACAAAAAAGGAGCAACACTTATTGCTCTTTTATTTCTCTGTCTCATATATTGACGCATACACATGGAATCCATATATTCTACACAATAAGAATAAACATATTCTTGTTGTTAAATAGATACTGATACAGTAAAGTTCATACACGAGATCGTCCACCACGAAATAATCGTCTTCTCACAGAAAGAAAAATCAGACGAATTCGCTTGTAGAGAAGAGTCAAGAACCTCAACAGCGGCAATAACAGCCTCTCTATGCATCATCACCCCAATTTTGCCTCTTAAAAAAAATTCAGCGCATGATTTATGCAGTTACCGAGAGAACCATCAGAGTACAAAAAAAATATAATATGTATACATATATACACACATACACCTACTCACTATAGCATGTGTATGTATACATGCGCGACGTACGCGCAGTATGGATTCGCCGTAGCCCAACGTCGGCGGCTGCGTCGTCGAGACGAGGATTTCGCGAGCGCATCTCTCGTTGGAGAGAGAGAGAACACAATATCGGCAATCAGCGCGCTAAAGTCGTGCAGCCTCGAGAGAAGAAGAAGAAGAGCGGGACGAGAGAATTATCGCTCTTGCTGCGATTTACTCGTACACGTAGAGATAGCAGATCTCTCTCTCCCTCTCTCTCTCTCTCTCTGCGCTTGCTTATACCTTTCTTTCGAGGCTGGGCCTTTGAGATCTTCATCTCTCGCTACTTCTTTTTTTTTGTTGCTTTTTTTTTCCTTGCCTCCCCGGTGTAATGATTCCTTCTTTGCGATTCTGAGTGTTCGAGATAAGCGGGGATTGGCGACTTTTTTCTCTCTTGGCCGAGAGCCGACGAGAAAGTTTTCTTTTTTTTTCATCTGTATCGTACAACCTTTTGTTGTTCTTGTTATTATTATTATTATTATTATTTTTTTTGGGCTTATGGCTTTTTAACGTATACAATATGGAATGATTAATTAGATGTGGTAAGCGTTTGAATCGCGGTGAGAACCGTTTTATCAACCGGTGAATTTAACGCGACACGGCTGCATGTCTGAACATATCGTCGACTTGTTTCACTGGCGCGCGCTAGGAGAGGGAAAGCTCGAGCGCGATGTAGCTAGACCTGGTACACTTGACGGTTGCGAAATTACATCACGTGCATTTAATGCAGATTCGCGAACTTGCGCGAAGCTTCGTTTCTGTTCCAGATTCTAATTAGGAGAAGATTTTAAAAGACTGATGTGATTTATCAAGCTTTCTCCTCGTGTGCTGCTTACTGCTGCTGCGGTATCTCAAGACGTATTGAGTGACTTTGAAACATTTTGTTGTTGCATACGCTGATTTTGTATGCGAAGTTTTGAGCGGGGAGACAATTTTATACGAAAGGTTTCGTAAAGCGAGCTCGATTATCGTTTGTTTATCATAAGTATATTCAAATGTTTATGCAAAATCTTTAGAAAGTTAAAAAAAAAAATGGCAGTTTTTAGTAAAAAAAATATACTCTTGAACGTATTCTTTTGAGATGTATATCGTGTGAAAAAAAATAAGTTGATAATGATTTTGACATATGTACAATTCATACACCAATCTTCTAACAACAAAGTGTTCCAGATTGCGTATAGTATTTCCAAAGATGGTGTCGGAATTTTTTAGATCACTATATACTGAATGATTATATTTAATGAAAAATTTGTTGAATCTTTAAGTAGAAAAAAATGCTTTCAATCAACAAATAATAAGATATATAGACGCTTTAAAAATTTCTTGCACGCATAGATAGACGTACTACATTATACCACGCATGCATGACGATGTTTAGCGATGATTAGCCGAATTATATACCGCGAGGCAAAATTTCCGCATCAATCGTAGACAGATTAACGGTGTATACACCGGGCGAAGCTCTCGACTGTGTTAATTTAATGTTCGCCAGATGGTAATTTAATCTTTTATCGATATAATCAGCTATTTAATTGGCCGTAATTTATGAATAGATATAGCCCAAAATAATGCGCTTAAAGCGTACTTAGCGAGAAAAATATTCGTTGATCGCATTTCATCGTAATGATCGTTAATGCTATAGATCAGCCGGATAATTGATTCGTCTGCGTATGTATATAGCTTTTATACCTCTCGTCGCGTGTCAATTCCTCTAATTATAAATTTTGAAAACACACTGATTAGAGGAGCTATACAGACACACCTCAAATTCAATACGCATATATATACTATATGACTAGAGATGAAAAGCTCGCGTCGAGATTATCCTCTCAGTGGCACCTGCATCAGCTCTAGACACAAGTATTTCAGATCATTTATTTCTAATCCAAAAATAAATATTTCAAGGCCCTTGAATTGTCCTCTTCTGCACGTTCTCTTTCTCTCTCTCGCGATATAATTATATAGTTTTCGACTATAATTGTTGTCGCTCATCATCTGCAAAAACTTCCATATACACATATACACACTCTCTCTCTCTCTCTCCGAAGATTAGCATTTTCGTAGTAGTCGAGGGAATACCGCCACTTCGGAAAGCCGAATCTCGAAGAGAGAAGCCTCTCTCTCTCTCTCTTGCGAAAACTGCTCTGAATTAATGAGAATCATCCTGAGAAATAGTTTCGAAACTCTATAGCTCGACTCGGAGGAGAGGAAAACTTATCCGAGCATCTCTCGCAGCTATATCTGCTGCAGAAAACAATTAGACTACTCCTCTGCTCTCACAGAGCCTCTTTTTACAAAAATAAAAATAAAAAATACACACACACACACACTCAATCCAGAGTAATATAAGTAGTACAAGTATTATTATACGCACACGCACACATCATTTGCAGCGCCACCGCGGATATATAAAAAAAAAATCCTCGTATGTGTATGTGTATGCGCCAGCTCGGAAAGCAGCAGCTTTTCGGAGCTGCAGTATACATATCCGAAAAGCTGGCTTTGGAAAAACGGAGTAACGCGCATGAGCGTCGCAGCCGTTGCCGCCGCGCGAAATTTTCGCGAATCGATTATTCGCGAACAGCTGCAGCAGCGCAGTCGGCGGGGAGGAGTAGCTCTCATCTCTCTCTCTCTCTCTCTCTCTCTCTGCTCTGGCTTTCCGGAGGGTCATGGACTTTTGATTGGGATTTAGCAGCTTCTTTTATATGCATTTATTAGGGGTTACAGGAAACAGAGAGATAGAATCGAAGCGACAATTAATTTCACGTGAATGAATTAAAATTAAAAAGAGTACTTTATTTCGATCTTGTCATACACAGCGAAGAAGAATCGACGTCCTTTTGATACTTTGCTTACACATTCAGACATTCTTTCTTCCATCAGTACTAGTCTCCTCTCACCCCTACTACTTACTCTCCAGCTGTCATTGTTTGACCCTCTTCACTTAACCTTCCTCTCTTTCACTCATCTTTCTCTCTCTCCAGTGGGGCAACTTTTTCTCTCTGCACTTCCATCTCTTTATTAACTCTCTCTCTCTCTCTCTCTCTTGCTCTCGTATAAGTATAGAAACCAGGCGCGCTCAATCTGTCGTTCGCTCGATCGCTCGATACGCCTGTCTCAGCGCGCGCGCGCGCGAGAGAGAGAGAGAGAGGAGGCCAGTCGAAGGCGCCTCTTTGGATTCGGCCGCCGAGCGCATCTCTCTCTCTCTCTCTCTGTAGAGCTAGTAGCTACTTGTTTTCAAATTGATTCCACGTCATGATAGCCTTCTTCGCTGAATTGCACTCGATATATAAAGTTCGCCGGCTAATCAATTAAGTTTTTAGCTGCAGAGCCTTAATCTCTTGTTTCCGCTGGATGATGTTTTATTGACGATTTTTTTTTCTTTCTGTAATTTTATTATAGATATACTAGTGGTTATGGGTGAGTAATTTGTAGTAGTTCGTTCGGAAATGCAACTGTAATGTATAGTTGAGGTATGATTGGAGAAATCCCAGCTGTTTACAGTTCATGAAGCTCGTTGTTTAGAGAGTTGCTGAAGTATTGGAATATCGCTGGTAAACTGCAGAGCTTATTCGTATACCAACAACATTAGTCACATTATTCGTGATGGAACACGTTCTCCACACTTGTGTGTGATGATTTATAAATGAGCGGTGAATTTCGTATCTTTTGATATTATTACACATTATTGCTTACTGCAATTTAAATTGTGAACTGTATAATATACTCAAGTATATATGTAAGGGAGTAAACACGTCGCGTATACTCTTACACGAGCAACAGAATCTGAAATCTGAATCTCTTTCGAGGAGAGTTTCGTGAAAAATGGACTTTTGTTTTGGGAAGTTTGAAAAGTTTTCTCTCTACTCTTATATACCTATTATGCACCGCACTGGAGGATATACAATTTTTTGACTTCTGTCTTTTTACTACACCGAGATATCTTCCTTCGCGTGTATATAAGTTTCCGGAATAAAATTACGCAGAAATGATTAACGGCAAATTCTTGTATACCGAATAATCATGAAATTTTTCCGCTGAAATTCTTGTGAAAAAAAGAAGCAAGATTGTCAAGTCGACGCGGATAAAGTAAGTGAAAAGAGACGATCAAAAACAGTCGTTACTATACTTGTAAAGTTTTAATTACAAATTATGCGCCAAGTATCTCTCTCTCTCTCTCTCTCTCTCTCTCTCTTTCTCTCTCCCTCTCCAGAAATTACCTGCTTCGGAGGAAAATTAGCGCAGCTTTAAAAACTTTCGCCAGTTCGTACGAAAATACTCACGTATTACGTGCGAACTTTAAGAATTTTTTAATTGAAAATCCGATTATTATTACAGCCAAGACTATGTCATTCATTAAATCTCAAAAAGAAACCGCTGCCAATTCATCGACACGTGGCTTCCTCTAAACTAGTTTATCGTTCCTATGTGCATTTTTTTCAGTTTTCTATTTTTCACTCAAAAAATAATTATTCAAATTATTGAAACTTTTATGGTATTCATAGATATAATAATAATAATAATAATATCTTTATTTTCCTGTTGGTATTCATAGATATTATCATCATATATTTATGAAACTTTTACTGTTTTTCTCTACAAGGAGGATCGAAGCAAAAATCTTTACAAAAATATAATCACGGTGTGAAGCAGCGCTGTATTACCGATAAATAATACTCTGAAATAGATCCCGAGACAATTTCAAATTATGCACGAGCCGTTGGCAATATATGTAAGAGTTCGCGAGAGGGAGCGAGAGAGAGAGAGAAAAAAAACGGGGGCACGATCTTTTGAATCGCGCGAGACACGACGTTTCTCGAACGACATTCCACTCGATAAATTCCACTCTTCTTTTCCCGCGGCGAGGCTCGTCGAGACGTTCGACCCTCCTTATCCCTCCTTTCCTCCAAGCTATATCTCTTTTCTCTTCTCTGTGTCTCTCTTTTTCTTTCCTATGCGGCTCTTCTTTTCATAAACTGTCCCTTTCCTTTCCGCTTTTACGTCCACATGAAAATCTCAAAAAAAAAAGAAGAAGGAGTATATAGCGCGCAAGCCGTGCAGCTATAGTATGAGACTTTAACGCGGCCGAGGCGGAAGCATAAAGTCGCTCTATGCGGACCGATAAAGAAAGCAAACGCTATAGGTGTGGATGCGGGTTTATTGCGTGATTGTTGTATGTACGTAGTTTTTGAAAAGTAATGTTTCTTGATTATTTTGAGTGAAATATATTGTTCGGTATTGTATCGTTGATAATTAGCTACGAGAAAAGTACTTGTAGATACTGTAAAGTTCCTGCAAGGAACATCAATTCTACATGAATTTCATATGGGGTTCATATAGGCTGTGCACGTGATTAATATTTGTTTTTTTTCTAATTATTAACAAAAAAGTTAAATAAATAATAATAGATTATTAAAATTTTGCTACTGCGATTCGAATATTGAGTCTCGAGTCAAGGCGGTTATAATAGTGAATAACTTATACAGTTAACAACCGCGTCATCTCTACCTATAGAATTAATATTCGTATCACACATACAGTAGAAAAATTTTATGATAGTTTTATTATTTATTTATTTAATTTTCTTTATTAAAGGACTAGATGGACCCAGAATGGAATAAATCTAACAGAATTCATACATGTTTTCCAATGTCGGACTTTTTACGTTTAAGCAGATGAGCGGGCGTCTGACCATAGCTGTGCATTATCTACTTACGCGTGGCGTTTGAATTATTTTAAATTAAATCGCATGGCCCATTGAATCCAAACAAAAAAAAAGGCGAATGATTACTCTTCTCCCATGGTAAATTCGCTTTCGCCCATAGACGAAGAGTATACATACAAACTTGGCTTTAATAACATATACTCCGCAACATGAATATGTAAATTCGCGGGAAATTTGAAACTTTCCGTTCGAAAACGATTGCAATTTTCACGCAGTTTTATCAGCGTGTACAATATACATATATCATATAAATGTAAATCAACATGTCTTTATGCTCTCTATACCACAAATCTCTCGCTCGATATCTCTTTCAAAAAAGTCTATACTATAATACCTCTATCAAAGACTGCGAACGAATCAAGACCAGCCAAATAAAAGAAAAAAAAAACGTTCACGACAACCACTGCCAAAAGCTCTATACACAGCAGCAGTAGCATCGCTAAACGGATCGTCGCCCGTGGGTGGAAAATAAAAGAAGAAAAAAAAGAAAGAAAGAAAGAAAGAAAAAGAAAAAAATACGTCGTCGCGGGGAATCCCCTCGAAAAACACAGAGCGACGGCCGCAAGCTTTCGCGCATGATAAACCGGCGATGGGAATAGAGCCAACTGCACACAGAGGCGCGATTGCATTAGC
>UCQR01104327.1:10162-23852 GCA_900474235.1 Cecidostiba semifascia | reverse complement strand
TTCGCGCGTGCGATATAAGCCCCGGCCGGTCGTTAAATCTTAACCATCCTCCAAATTCACCCCGGCGAACCATTAAAAACTGCGCCCTCTCTCTTCATGCACTCGATCTCTCCTCCTCGCGCGTTCGCGTCCGTCAATATTGCTCCCTTCGCCGCACACTGGCAACGACTTTTTTAACGACTCTCGCACAACTATTTTAATTAAAAAGCCCGCAGCCAGTTCCTGCGGCAGCAGCAGCAGCTATATGCCTCTCGGCTTATTTACCGGGATGTTTGCTTATGATAAAGCCGACGTCGTCGCTGTGTATATATATATACACCTTGTACACACCCGACTAGCATATACTACTGCTCAAAGCATAAATATTCAACGCTTATATATTTACCTGGCGGCGACTATTAGATGAAGAAGGTAATTCCGTCGCGAGATCCGCGCGGAGAAGGATATCGCGTATGCAAGGATGATTGGATTTCGAGTGGAGTGCAGTGCGCGATCGACGTGAGAGTTTATAACCGTTTCTCTCTCTGTCTCTCGGTGGCGGCGACGACTGCATTATGGATTATTGCAGAGGGAGCAACGATCGCCTAATCGAATGAGCATCGGCGGGCATATACACAGTAGTACTGCAGAACTAAAAATAAGTGACGAATTTTCGGAATAATAAAAAAAAATCTGTGTAGCGCTCACGTGAAAGCTTCGATACAGCAGTAGTATACTATGTAAGCGCACATAACTATATATTTCAGGCATCGGGCGCGCGCGTGTACACACACGCGAGCTGCCTATATAATCCCGAAGGATTTGTCGTACACATGTCCGGAGCGGCTGTGCGGCCCCCTGTCCTCGAGCCGAGCCTCAATAGGACTGTGTAGCTATATACGCGATGCAGCCGAATAAATCCAGGCGGCCCGGGAAAGATGAATGCCGGCATGCCGATGATTTCTGGCGCACCTGAGGCCATTCGTATTCGGCGCTCCTGTGATACACCTATATACCCCCTCGACTGCACGAGTCTCTCTATATCTGTATAGGTAGCTTGTAGCAGAGCGCTGACTTTCGAAATTTGAATTTACATTTCGAATTCGAGTATATAGCCGCTGTACTACACTGCAGTCTCTACAACGTAATTAAATCGTCGCGACTATATTCAAATTAAGAGTCAATCCCAGCAAGATAGCCGGAGAGAGAGAGAGAGTAATTTGAGTCTCTGTGTCTCTGTGTGTGTGTGTGTACGAAACCACGTCTTGCAATTTTGCAATTCGACCAGTAGGTAGAGCGGGGCGCGGGGGCCCGCAACTATCCGTGTAAACTTGCTCCCGGCTCGACGTTAATGGGTTAAGGTGCTGCTGCTCTCGAGAAAGGGACGGAAGCGTTCTACAGGGAGTTTCATAAGTGGCGCAGGGCCGAAATTTCAATTTCGGCTGCGCGATTTATTGGACGAATTGTGTGAGAGAGAGAGAGAGAGAGAGAGAGAACGTTAAGAAAAGGGGTTATGAAAATTTAGAGGGTCAGGGAGGGAGAGAGCGAGCTGGTATAATACGTTCTAACCGTGTGCTGTGTGCGGGACGAATATATTTCGGATAAATTCTTGGGTGGTTGAGAGTCGATAGAAATTTCCGCTTTTCGGGAGGTAGACGCGCTCTGATTAAGCAATCAAGTGGAGATTTATTTTTCCGGCTATAGGGGCGCTTTTCAATTTTACGCTACATGACACGCGCGACTGCGAAATCTCGACCTTGAGAAATCGAGCAATTTCGCGGTATATCGCGATTTATATATCGTCGCTGACAAAAACAGGCTACACGGAGAAAAAAGATTCGTCGTATACTCTTATACGACGTGCGAGTATACGAAATCAGCCGTAGTATCGCCAGCATCAAGCCATATAAGTAGCCGTGAAACAAAACTGTTTTGGTCTTGCCTGCTGCCCCCCACCGCTTCAACTGTTTGCGCCACGATCACGCTATAACTGCCTGAGTCTGTTAATGCAGGCTATTAGTGCCTCATCTAATAAAGCTCCTATGCTCCACATTCGATACCAAATAGAAGAATTCGCTTTTAATGGTATTTTTACAAACGAAAATCGTATTGCTTCCCGATCATCGGGAATGATGAAGCCAATTTCCGCGCGTGAAATCAGATTACACAGCGCAATGATTAGATGACTATGGCGATCGATGGATCGATCGGCCGCCGTCAAATTTAACGAAGATGTGTATAACGAGTGGACGGTTGGGAGGAATTTAATTTATTTCTGCCGAGCGCATACCGGCTGCAGCCGCGTTGCACATACGCTGCTGCTGCTGCTGCGCATTCGAATAAATTAAATTCCTCCGCACGGATCGAGCGCGATGGCATTTATTTTGCGCCTATCCGTCTGGCTTATAGTGTGTTTATTTTATTTCTTTTTAATAGTAAAATTTTGAGTTTTATTATAGCGAGTTAGCCTACAACGCAATTAACCTCATTTCTTTCTCAAGATTCTCGGATCTCGAAGAAAAGTGTAGAAAAATACACAAAAGAACGTGCATACATAAATCCTCGGACCGGCTAATTCCACAGTAATATCCCAACCTCGCTTACTCTCGTAATTATTTTCGGCTCCCTGAAATTTTCCTCTTCCCGTATAATTCCATCGCCATCAAGAAGGAGAAGAAGGCGGCACAGCCCCTCGACCGATCAATCGGTCGTTAAAACCACCGATAAAATCTCAGCGAAAAATCTCTCGTTTAATTCAAGCCCCCGATCGGCTAATAGACGCGCGAGAGAGCGAAAATAGAGCGAATGACGTCACGCACTTTCGCGGCTGCGGCAGCTCTTGTGATTTTATTTCTGTCCGAGTAGGGCCTTCTGGTCTATACGCAGAGAGTTAACAGACCATGTACAGGACACACAGACCGAAGTGAAAAAAATTGTTGTTGCAGTCCTTTTTTTCCATTGCTGTGTTAGCGAGTATACAGCTGTGGCTTAATCTGGAAAATATACATCTCCGTGTTCTGATCTGCGCATTACTCACACAGCAGGTCTCACTAAATAATACTGTATATCGTTATCAAGGTATTTATGATGATTTATATTGCGGAGATTTAAGTGATAATTAAATGGCTGCTGCTGCTGCTGCTGCTGCTGCTGCGTAAGTGTGTATAACTCTGCAAACATTAGCATACGCTGTATAGGAGCTCGTAAATTTACGTTGCCGCTGCTGCAACAAAGGCAATAAAAATATGAGGCAACTCTATTCCGCGCAGTAGGTGCTACACTGTGCAGTAGTGTATTACGGAATATGAAATAGAAAAATTCGTCTTGCTTCAACTTCGTATATAGCTGACATATTAAACTTCGGAAAAGTCTTGTTCGAGCTAGCGCGAAGTATAGCCATGAAATTTATCAAAAGTATATATTCGAAAAACATTCGAAGTAGTATATAGTATATAGAGACGAGCGGTATTGCTATTAATCTTCCCGGTATATCCTGGCTTACATATCAAGCGATCGACAAGCGACTCACACTCCCTTTATTTCATCGTCGCTCGTCGTCGTCCAATTCCTCTCTCTCTCTCTCTCTCCGCAATTTCTCCATCGTCGCAGAGCGCGCGCGCGCTGCTCGTTTTTTGCGAAATGTAATATTTCCACGATACGTCGGGACGCTGCAGGGCCACCAATCTTCGCGGAAGCAATAATGCCGCCGCGAGCTCCAGACCGTATACGTCCAGCTGTCCGCGTCCGTCCGTCTGGAGAAGCTCTGCCTCCTTTTTCTTCTATTCCACACACGAGCCTTTTTCTTTCCCTTTTATACCCAGCTCCGTCGTTTATTTTAAAGATATAATACTCCTCGTCATCGTCGTTCAATTATACAATATACGGCACACAAGAGCCTAATTCAAAGCAACACCTGCCACTCGAAAGAAAACGGCAAAATAACAGCGACTTCCGGCCTAATATAAATCTCACCTAGTAGTGCAGCGCAGTAGCATTGAAATCGGCTCGCACGCGAAGCGTGTGCCCGCAACTTTCAAACAGCGCCGCGCTTTGGAATTATTATTATTTCCGGCTTTCTCGAGAGACTTTTCTCTCTCTCTCTCTCTCTCTCTCTCTCACTCTCTTGAACGAGGCTTTCCGCGCGCCCGTCAACGCCGCGGCACGCGAACGCGATCGCGAGCCAAAAAAGAAGCGACGTGTTATTCGCTTGAGACGTTGACGTTGCGGCTGTTTGCTCCCGGTATACTTTCATTATGGCTTTGCGTGAATTGCTGCTGAAGGATAGAAAGAGGGCAAACAGGGCAGGACGACGACGGCTGCAAACATCGGTATGTGTGATGGTCAAGTGGTTTTGAGGGAAAATGCTTGTAGGATGTTGAACTTTTCTTGCATAATGAAGATTTTTTGAAAACATCTTACATTGAATTTGGCACTTGAAATTATTCTACTCAAAGATCAACTGTCAGACATTACGAAAGTTATTTAAAATTATAATGTTTGCTGTTTCGACCTCAAAATAAAAGACACAAAATTTCAAACTCTCATCAATAAATGTTTCCATCAAGCCATCTCTCAGCTCACAACCCACCGAATAAGCATTCCCTCGACCATATCAGCAAAAAAATGCAGCGCGTCGCGCGCGCGATCATTTCTCAGGGGCAGCCGCTGCTGGTTCTCGCGCTTCATCGGGTCCCCGCGCAATTCAAGCGGCGCCTTATTCCGGAGTCGAGCGCCGCATGCGTGCACTTGAGCGTTCGCGGGATGGATCGATGCCGGCGCCGTGCCACCTCTCTCTCTCTCTCTCCTCTCGGAGGACGAAGTCATTGGACTCCCCGAGCGATCGATGTTTGCTCTTCCGGACCGGAAACTACACGCTTTAATAACAGTCCTCCTCCTCCTTCTCCTCCTGCAAAGACTTGGGTGTAGATGATGACGGTGATTGCGGGTGCACAGGTGTGGGGCTGAGGTGTTCGCGTAAGCTCGTGCATTCAGAACTGTGGTTTGCATGATATTTTTTAGATTTTTTTGTTTCCTTTTGTAATTTATAAAACTGGTGGTATGATCTTTTTAAATTATCGACCAATAAACCAGTTTCTTTAGAGAAAAGTATTTTAGCTTTTATCATTATCCTATAGGAAGTAAAGGGAATCACCAGTCGTGTCGTTCCAGATTAATAAAAGAAAGATGCCTGCAATACCGTCAGTCTATATAGCCGCGTGGCAATAAAGCACATCGGGAATATATATTCGATATTAAATTTCGCGCGAAGAACATCCTTGGTGATGCATATACGTGATGCCGGGCTGCGAAAAGCCATGTGGCGGCTTATCTGCTCGATATTACGCGGCGAATATGAAGAGATCGCGCAACCTCCTATATACACACACACATATACATACACACTTCCTCGAAGAATATAGTATACATATACATGCACATATTCCGATCGAAGGCTTCGCAAGGGAATTGGAATTTTCCAGATAGTCGAGACCGAAATTTTTCAAATTGAAACACCAAAGAGCACGTGATGCCATCGTCCATTATAATCCACGCTCGGCAGCGGCAACTTCGGCTCCTCGATTTAAGGTCTATTTTCGCGAGCGTCGAATCGATCCGTTCTCTCTCTCCCCGCCTCTAACCCGATTTAAGCGTCTTCTGTGTATATAGTGTACACACACGTACACACTGGGAATGGGTTAGCCGATACTCGATTAAAACATTTCGCAGACCGCGCGCTGAATTTATTGCGCATACGTTTCGAAAAAAAAAATTAGCCTCGACGCGCATGTGTATATTTTCAGCCCCGTAAATCAGGCATCTCTCAAAGTTCGGGAAAACATCGAGAGCAGAGCGCAGCCGTAAATACCGAGCGAAACCGATCCACTTATCTAGAAAGCTCTACTGTATTTTCCTTATGTACACACACATAGGGAAAAATCGCACGCTATAGTAGCCAATTTAATTTGCGCCGTAGTATTATATAGCGCTGGGCGACGCGACGCGATAAATTCGCGCGCGCATAATCGGAGCGTGACTTTAAAAGAAAACACAAGAGGCGAGCCGGTGCCAAGCATTAGCCGAAATTACCATCGTTCTTTCTTTCTCTCTCTCGTCTTTTCTCGCGCGCGCGCTCCCTCTTTGTGCGTCTTCACTCACTCTCTCTTTCTCTTCTTTCGTCTTGTTTTTGTCCAGGCGAGCTATTGTGTGTGCGTGTGATGGATAATATATACACGCGTTGTGAAATTCCAGAGGGCTAATGTAATTAACTCTCTCGTATCGGCACTCAGTGGGAATTAACATGGGAGGAATATTATGTCTCGTAAATCCTGTAACTCCGCCGCATAAATTCCCGAAAAAGTGCACTACACTCTTCTAATTATCGCCTTCTTTCCGATAATCTTCGTTGCTTCTTCATCTCTCTACTTTTGTTTCTTTCTCTCGTCTCTGTGTCGCTGCGCTTTGTCGCCTTATTAGATTACAGTCACGCCGAGCGGTGGCGGCGGCGGCGGACGTGAAATACAACCGGAGTCGACGACTGCAGTAGCCTGGGAAAATATTTCTCGAGATTAACGCGAAGCTGAGGAAGGAGGGTATAATCTTCTGTACATGAGGGAGGAGTGCTGCGAGCGCGATAAGAAAAGACCGGAAAACGCGAGAGAGCGCTCATTATTATTCATCTGTGAAAGTAGGAAAGTTATGTAATTTAGTGAAGGCTGATTCCTTCTTGTTTTCTACCATTTTTCTTATTTTTTTCGACATCTTTTGTCGCTGTTTTTAGCAGTCACTGGACAGAATTGGTATTGTATTTAATGAATTTTTTATTTGTTGAATATCTTATACAAGTAATTGAATCATTTTCGATAATTCTTCTTGATCATGTCCGAGGCCTTCTCTGCGATCATGATAGTCGGGGCATTGGTATTGCCCCTCGTCACTTGTGGTATGATAGCTGCGTCGACGACCCTCAGACCTTCGATACCGTAGACTCGAAGTTCGTTATCGACGACGGCTTGAGGATCGTGTCTCGGACCCATTTTGCAGGTTCCAACCGCGTGGGATACCGTTATCGGCTGGTTCAGAACTAGACACTTGTGCCAACTAGCCGTGCCCTGGTTGAAACCTTCACATTCTGGTATTGGTGTCCAGGTAGCGGTGAAACCGTTGTTCTAGAAAAAATATTTCTTAATTCTAAATTCCTTTTTTTATGGAATATAAAGAAAATTTGACAATTTATCGGTACCTTAAAAGCCGCAGTCTCAATAATTTTGGACGCCTTCAAAGCACCTTCCACTAGCACATCGATATCCCTGCGATCGTCCAGTACATTCACGTAGATCAACGGCTGTCCATCAACTGGGTTCTTGGGATCCAATTTCAGATAACCCCGACTCTTGGGCTCAAGGTTCATGACGAACATTGTGTACTCGGTGCAGTATGGCATTAGGGAGTAGTAGTTACCCCAAGTGTCGCTCAACGAAGTAAAAAAGTTTACTTGGATATTTCCAACACCTGTGCGATTCTCCTGAGATGTTTGCAGGAAAGCCATGTTATCGACCATACCGAAATTCGCGAGCGGGCCCTCGTGAGTATTCAGCCAGTAGACCAAGTCATTCTTAACATTCTTCATCTAATTGCAAATAGAACAATTTTTAACAATTTTGATTAGTATACTAAGCGATTGAAATATTTACCGCTGAGACAGCTGCCGCTTGATTTTTCACGCTGACTAGGATAGGTGCGACGGCCACGTGGTCGTGCAGGTTCGTGCCTACAGGCAAGTCTTTAACCACCGGAATACCAACCTCCTCGAGATCACGAGCCGGCCCGACTCCCGACAGCATCAGTAGCTTCGGCGAATCGATGACCCCGGCTGACACGATTACCTCCTTATTCGCGAAAACTCGTTTGGCGGCGTTCATTCTCTCGTCTAAGTATTCAACGCCAATAGCTTTCTTCGAGTTCTCATCGATGATGATCTTTGTCGCTCGAGCTCGAGACCTGACAGATAAGTGTTAAAAATGGTTGATGCTGATGACGAATGAAATGGTGAACTAATCTTACTTAATAATGAGATTTGATCTTCTGCCACGGATGGGTCTTATGAAGGCACCGTTGGTGCTCTGCCTGGCTCCATGGATCTTGGTCGTTTGCATTCTCGAGGTTCCGATTTGATTATCGGTGTTATAGTCGACCTCTTGAAGTCCCAATTCCTTCCAGGCCTCGTCGATGGCTCGCGAGTCAGCACCTGTATTTTGGTACCCTTCAACCGTCAGGTAACCACCAATGGAGTGATAATCGGGGTTCTTCCTGAGGACTTCCAAGTCTCTCATGTCCTCTGACTTCTTAAAGTACGGCAGGACTTCATCGTAACTCCAGCCGGTGTTTCCAAGTTCAACCCAGTCGTCGTAGTCCTGTCTGCTACCTCGAACGTACATCATACCGTTGATGGTGCTCGAGCCACCCATGACCTTACCTCTTCCATAGTATAGCGTCCTGTTCTTAACTGTTGCACCTTTTACGTTCTCCGGTTGAGTTTTGTAACTGTAATCGATGCTGCTACCATGAAGAGTCCCGGTAAGACCCGGTACGTCGGCTACCAGTGGCTCTTCGTCCCCTGCTTCCAGCAAAAGAACCTACAATTCAGAATATCATGACAATCAAATTCCTAACTTTGAATTGTTACCTGTGTCGTACCTTCCATTTCTCGATCTCACTTAGACGATTGGCAACGACACATCCCGCGCTTCCGGCACCAACAACAATGAAATCATACTCGTCTGTGTTATCAGCTTCGTTGGTGAACTTGTTATCGTAAGAGCTGCTGAGATACTGGGAGAGCAGTGTCAGGAAGGTCAGGAACGTTGAATCACAGGACGAGACCGTCGGAGTCCTGAAACATCCAGTTGTCGTTTTGGCTGGTGACCAGACCATCTTTTGTTCTCGGCAATTCGATCGCGTCTGCGAGAATCTCTGTCATTTCCCGGTAACTAAGCTTTATCTCGAACAAACGTTGGATGATCCACGACGTTATATCAGCTGTGATTATTTCAGCTGACAGCAGTGCTCTTGTTATCTTCAATCCAACGTATACCTTATCTCGGCGAGCTAGCACTTATTTTATTAATTTTAAACGGCGTCTGATTACACACGTGCTTCGAAACTAAAGCTTCTACTACTTCTCGAAAAGAGCCTCTTTTAAAGTAAGCACTCATTGTCCGATCTGGAAAAAAATTGGGATGGCGTGAAATTCTCTTTAGTTCTCTCGAGAGCTGCCGCTGTTTTGGCGAGAGAGAGCAGCGCAGCAGCAGCAGCAGCAGCAGCAGTAGCGGCAGTTGAAGTTTGAACGAGGCGTCAAGCACAATGTTTTCCAAAGACAAAGGAGAAATTGTATGGCTGCGTCGTAGTCGCGCTCGCTGTTTAGTTTAAGAGCGCTATTTTGGAGAACGAGGTTAGATAGACTAATGAATGATGAAGGGAATTTTGCGAAACTTTGCTCAGCTCGAACTTGGTATCACGAATTCTCTCTTTATCGATGATTTGCTCAAACAACAACAACGTTAACAAGCTCGCATTGTCTCTAAATAATAATATAAAAGAAAGATTCATTCATTTCATCAACACGCACGCATTATACACACACGCTTGCGCAAAAACAAACAATCATGTTTGAAAGCTCTCGCCAACAATGGCACACTTGATTCCCTCTCTTCTCTCAGAAGCGAAATACGCAACAGCAGCGGCAGCAGCAGCCGAGTGCGCAAATAAATTTCGCGTCACTCTCTCGGCTAATACGCGAGGATTTCGCAAGGAGGTCGTGAGGCGAAAAATGAAGGAGGCGCCAACGCGCGCGCATGCCAGAGCTTGCATTAGCACGCCATCCGCGGATTATCCGGCTCTCCCTACATCAAAAGGAGCGAAGCCAGAGAGGGAAGAGAACGTCTTCGCTGCTTCTGCTGCTGCTGCTGAGGAGGGGAGTTACGTAAGAGGAGGAAGTTTAAAAATACGCGGCTGTGCCCCATTCGTTTAGCTTGCTACGAGAGCGAGGGATTTTCTCAGATGGTGTGACACACGATGCGAGAGATATTGGGATGCTTTGGTACTCCTAATGTATGGGATAATCAATTTCGACCTTGGCATAATTTTATGTGCGTATTCTTAATTTAGATTTCATCAATCACGCGGGATCATCGATAAAGTTTGTTTACAGCTGATCAAACACAAGCGTTTGCTCGCAAACTGGCAGATACATTTTTCAAAGATAATTTGCATATCAGCTCAGAATATTTCAGCATGATAATTATACCAAATGGCTTTTATATTTATGTTAAAGCAGTATTGAAGAAGCAAATGATTGAATATTCAACAGGGAGGAAAAATTATTCGTGCGATTCATGTAAAATTAAAAATAATCAAATTTGCTTTCTATTATTACACAATATACACTGAACCGGCGCGATTTCGTTGTATCTCCTGCGCAAAGGAATTATTTTAATTAACCCAAATTTGCGAAACTCTCGTTGCTCCAAATTAAATTTCGCACAAATAACAATTGCAACACGAGAAACATAACACGTGATACACTCACTCCTCCGCGATGTTTAAACATCGCACGTAAAGCCGAGTTTGTTCGGCAACTTTTCAACTATACTCCCACGTCTACGCGACCTCGTAAACACACTCCGCAGGGCAATAATTTCACAAATATTCACCGAGACTGACTCCGTTATATAAAAAAAAAAGACTCTACAAAACGCCTCAATAAAAACTCGAGTCGTTCGTACATAGGGCCACTTAAACCCCGGCTAATTCGGAATAACAGCTCTCGCCGCAACCGCGCGAGTACATACATATAATACACGCGAAACATAGCCAGCCGATCGGCCCGCGTATCATTCAACTTTATCCTCCAATTACATCTGCGAGTGGGAAAAGCCAAGCTACGATAGGTGCAATCAGGAGGTTGTTCGCTCTCTCGCGTGCCGCACGATTCTCTCACTCGCTCGCGCGCGCGTAAACACGTTTCATTACACGCTATATAGCAGAGCTAGCGCGATATTACGGGGCTGCTACCCCGTGTGTGTTATTGCTCGATCGTCCCGCTCGTTAGCGCGCCAAAGTGAATTTTCAGCGCGCGCTCGCTCATTCTTCTATTCTTCTTCGGAAGAGGAATTCCGAAAGCGATTGATGTAATCTCGATGCTGCTGAAAATGGGGTCAATGGAGCGCGAATCGGGGAGTGAGAGAAGGGTGTACAACACGCGTTCCTAATTCTTTCGGTAGATCCTTCAGATTGGCTCTTTTTGTACACGTGTATAACATACAGGTATGTAAACAATGTCGGGAGTATATGTGCTGGTGTGGTATGTATATGTGTATATGGTAGGGAGCGAGCTTATCGGGGTCGTTGATCTTTCTGCCGCTGCATATATAGATTTTCTAATCTCGCAATAGCGTGTTATTACTCGTTGCCGCCGCCGCGCCGATAACGTATACTGCGGGCCGTATCAGAGAGAAGGGGGCCGAGAGACCTGGAGGATAGCTGCGCTGCTTTACTTATGGAATATGGCTATCATTTTCTCTCTTGGTCTATATTGCCGAGAGCTAGAGAGTACAATTTGTATAGATCGCCGCGTGATTCGTTTGATCGACGTTTTTTGGTCGTGTGGATTGAAGGTCTTTCAACAAAATAAAAAGCATAACAGTTTTCTTGTGTATCATAAAGGACGTAATAACAATACGCATAGTATAAACGATACAATTTCCCTGGAAAGTGCCAAAGCGAATGATCAATCTCAGCGATGAATCGGGAGGGAACGACGACAGATCTTTTTCATCGGCGTGCTCTCGCGTCATCTCGCGCCAAAGAAGATCTTGTGCGGTGCTGGTGACTCTGACAGAATAAAACAAAGTAGAAGTCCCTCTCCCTTTCTCTCTCTCAGCTCTCACGCGAAGCATCGGGAGCAGGAGTCAGCGCAGCTCGTGCCAAGAGTATTATTCGGTTTAATTTCACTAAGAGAGGCTTTCATTACGATTGAAATTCTCCCCCCGCGTGGTCTTCTGCTGTAGTTCTCCCCAGCATGAAAACAATACCACACTCGCGTGACGATGTCCAGACGCGCTGCTCTGCTGCTGGTCATGTCCAGAAAGATGAGATATGTAATCTACTAGCAGCTCACTTCTCTTGTGGGCTTCCATTCGACCGTGCGCCACCTAACGGTGCTATCCTGCACTAATTCTCATTCACCTGCATCAATCTTCATCCTTCAAGCTTTAATCTCAGAAAACTGGATGGTTCTATACCTCTCGGGCGCAAACACACAACGGAGAGAGAGAGAGAGAGAGCCTAGCTGAAGCGCCGGGTCGAGTTTGGCAAGCGCGCGGGCGCCGATAAAATCTCCATAATGGCTGTATTCGCGCGGCCCGTCGTCGGAATTACGCGAGGCGCTCGCTCCTTCGGCCATTACGTAATTATGCCGAGTCCGGCGGCCTCTCAAAAGCTCGAGCCAAAAGGCCGTGAAAAGTCCTCGTAGAGTAGTAGTCGTCTACTGTGCTCGTATGTGTGTGCACTGATGGTAAAAATGATTTTTATTATAGGTAAGCTCCGTATGAAAAGGAAAGAAGAAAAAATAAAAAAAGCTCTCCGGTCCAACAATATAACGTCGATTGAATCGGTAATAAAATCCAACGATCCAATCTGCGCGGAAAATGTCGAAGCTGCTCTCCGCTGAATTTCCCATTTTTTCGTCGTCCGTTATTCACTCGCGCTCATTCATCGCTGCTGCAGCGCAGTGCGACACACAAATAAAATGTAGTTAAATCTGTTTGGGGGGGAAAAAATGAAAGGCTCTCCCTTTGTCGCGCTCTCTCGGCAAAGAATAGCCTCGCGCGCGTTCGCGTTATCAAAACTTTTTCAATTTCGTTTCTTTGCACACTGCATCCCTCCCCAATTTTACCCCCTCTATCACCTTTCTCTACCAGCAGCAGCAGCAGCAGCAGCAGCAGTAGCTTTAATCCTTTATTCATTTATCAAATCTAGCAGCACACTGCGCGCGAGAGAAATGTTCTCTGTCCGAATAACCTCGCTTCAAAGCTCTCTCGCTATCCGAATTATCGTTCTCTGCATCGCGTCCTGTCAATTAATCAAAAAAATAGAGAGAGAGAGAGAGAGAGAGAGAAAAGAACTGCTGGCCTTTTTTATTTTTATTTTTCGAAAAACTGACGATGGGAGGAGGCAGGCAGCGTGTACGTGTATCTCGAGCGCCATACATCACGCATTATCGTGTATCCGTCAATTAAAAACGTCACCGGTCCATCCGCTGCCTCCGGAAGAGGCTGTATATACAATCGGCTCGATCGAGTAATATACGCTCTGCTGGATATGCTCGCTATTAATTCGTTTTTTCCCTCTTTCTCTCCCTCTCTCTCGATTCGACTCTGCACTATATATATAGAGTAAACTAACAACGGCGAGAGTAGAGCGCCATAATGGAATCCGTCGTCTCGTTCCATTTCCTCAGTCGTCCGCCTGACTCGATTACGGCGGCATAGCAGCGCCTCTCGTCGTAGTGGGCGGAGAGCGAGAGAGAGAGAGAGGAGAAGGACATTAGCCGAGTCGGCAGCCTACCAATAATCGCACTTGATGAACCCAGTCGGTAGTTCGGCTGCGGTTAAGATTTAGCGGAGGAGATATCCTCCTCTTCGTGTACGTACGC
>UCQR01104327.1:0-10073 GCA_900474235.1 Cecidostiba semifascia | reverse complement strand
GTCTTTGGGTTTTAGACGGGAATTAGGAGAAGGATTCGGCAGTTGTCTGACTCGCTGCTCCGCAGAGAAGAGCACGGTGGATATGATCTTTGAAAAGAGCGAGAGAGAGGAAGGAAGCGATTAGCGTCGCTGGTTGCCATTGTACGACACGACACGACTGTGCAGTGGAGAGTTGTGAGTTCGATTTTGGATTGGATTTTTCGAGAGGATGAATCGCTGAGAGAGATGACAATTTTGAAGTTGAAGGAGAGGGGTATATAATACGTTATATAGTTTCTCTCCTGAGGAAGAGAGGGACATATAATTCTCAGTAATAAGATGTGAGTCGAATTGCGATGAGAATTAGGGGGACGAGGCTATTAAAGTTCTACTAACTTTGATGGAATTGTCGTCTCTCTCTCACTTGCTCATTCAGTCTGACGCGTTTGAACTTTGATTAAAGCAATATTTTCATTCCTTCGTTAGGACGATTGTCATTTCGATTAGTCGCAATTGCATTAGACGACGACGACGACTATTCGCGTTAAGCATCTCTCCTATAATCGAATTATAGAAATCTCGCGACGGTTATTATACGAGTAGATTCTCTCTCGTGTGGTCTGACCGAACTTGGTATTATCTACTGAGGTCATGTACGTGTGTGTGTGTATATACATACATCTCCTCTAACCCATTTCGCTTAGCATAATAGTCTCCGAGTAAAATAGCTTAAAACTCGCTACACACAGAGCGAGAGAGAGAGGGAGAAAGAGAGTCAAACGTAAATAAAGCAGATGCAGTCGCTGGAAAGAGAGTAGCGTAGTATAGAAGCGCAGGGAGAATGAGGGATGATCTCGGCTGCGGCGGTGGCTTCCGCAGGAACGCCCTCGGGGTACACCGAGTCGTTTCCGCGAACGCTCAAACGAGAGAGAGAGAGAGAGAGGGAACAGATCTTTATCGAGTCTATCGCGTAATGTCGCAAAAAATAAAGAGGGCGTTTCGCAGATTGCCACGGATAAAAGAGGGGGGAAGACGACTTTTTCGCTCAGTGTGCTCGCCATTAGGATCGAGGCTGTGTTTCGATTATACGTATATTTTTATTTGATTTGACTTGGAAGCTTGCGATATACGATTAATCATTGAAGGAGGAAAAGGACTTTGAAAAAAATAAAATAAAATAAAATTACTCGATTCCTCGTCCGCGAGTGAAGAGAGTGAGAGAGACAGAATAGGCAGGTTGATCCTCTCGCAAACGATCGAAATAAAAGTGTATACGTGCGCGCGGAGAGAGCATCAGAGCAGAGAGCAGAGAGCGAGAAAAAGACGCGAGTTCGTCGGCGCGGAACAGGCTCGCGATTCTTGGCAGCGGGCCTCGGCAAGGGTAAGGGCAGGGCTGCCATCCATTACCGCGGCCGCATGACACCTCGGGAGATATATCGGCCGGGCGCATCCTCGAATTGAATCGAATGCCGCCGCCGGCAAAAACAGCCCCAATGAGCAAAATAGAACGGCGTGATCGATGCCCCCGCGCCCAGAAATTTATTGGCGAATGAGTTACTACTGCTGCTGCTGCTGCTGCTGCTGCTGCTGTGCCGACTCTCTCGTTGCCAGATGTAGAGGCTTTCTTTCCTGCGATAGGCATCTACTCTCTGTGGTGTTTCGTGTCTCTCTGTCTTTTTTTATTTTACCGCGGGGACAAGCACGTGTGTGTGTTAGTTTAATCAATGCGTCGCGAGGATTTTTCGCGATTTAATAAACACCGTCGGCGAGCATTTTCCAGAGAGCTAGCTCGAGAGGAAACCTCAAGAATTTCATTATGCGATGCTTGGCCTCGTTGCGCTGGCGACACGCTTTTGTCTCGCACCGGATGATCGTCGTCGTCGGCGTCTCTCTTTCTCTCTCTCTCTTTATTTACTAATAATAACGTCGTCGAGTGACGGACGGCTTGCTTTATTAAAAAGAAGAAGAAGAAAAAATTAGAATAAAGACATCATATTATACATCCAAAGCTCAATTTCTGCGTCAAGACACGGAAGCAGCGAAGTAGGTTACTCGCGGCAGTCCTCGCTCTCTCTCTCTCTCTCTCTCTCTCTACGTAAACGCATAACTCGCTGCTAATCAATCTCTCGCATTCTTGCGCCCCGGCAATACAAGTTTCTCTCTCATAGCAGCAGCGAGAGAGGGAGAGAGAGTTACCGCTTCGCCGAATTTGCGGTATGACGAACAACCCTATAAGACGGCACTCGCTGAGCACAATAGTTCGCGGGCCTTTGATGAGTCTTCTCCGAGATGCTTCTAGACGTGGGGGCGGGTTCTTCGCGTCGACTGATGCTACTGCCAAATAAGGAATTCGGGATAATTTTCTCGAGATTTTGTCCAACACTTTTATTCCAGTCGACAGATATAGGATATAGGTTTTCTTCAACGATTTTCTGCACTGAAAGCTTTGAACGAATATTTCTCTCGCTGATTACTTCTCTGATGGGATATTACTCTGAGCAACACGCCACCTAGCGGCGTATACACATATACTAATATCAGTACTTCATAGCGTTTAGATTGCTTCTCCAGTAGCAGACTATATTCCAAGCAACGCGCCACCTACCAACATCACTCAGCATTAAAATTTCGTTCCAAACCAAGCAACCCTCCACGTACACTCCCTATACTCGAATCTCCACATCAAGCCAAGCAGCGAAAGTGAAACTTCCGCTGGTAATCCGGCGAATATTACGGGCGACGCGGCTTGTTGTTGTTGTTGCCAGTATATATATAGAGCGACGGTGCTGATGGCGAAAGGGTCGCGACGCTACGTGTGGCCATATATACACAACCTAGCGCGCGAAGACGCTAAGCCTCTGTGCAATCGCCGGGGCTCCCGATACGGTGAGCGCGCGATGGATAATGAATCGCGGGCTTTTCGCCGCGCAAATCTTCAGCGGCTTTCCGGCGCAAAGCTGCTGCTGCTGCTACTGCTGGTACAGCTCGAGGGAACCAACCGGTGTTTATTATTCGCGCCCTGCGCTATCGAGCGCACGCGTGTGCGGCTTCCATAGGGCTTGTCTGGCTTGTATAATCTGCGAGGGAATTTGATTTTTGAATTTTTATAATTTTTTCTAAATTACATCGGTTACGCGATCGATTTATATTGTATTATTAATTAACAATCTTGTTTGACTCTTATTTCTTTTGTGTGTTTCAGGTGAGTGCCAATCATAGCTATGTGCCATTCATCCACAGCGTAAGTTTAAACAACTCCGTCATCCGCGCAAATAGCGCACGTAAGCTCCGAGAGGATCATCAGCGAGTCGCAGCGTAAACATCTCCAGCGCGTAAATCCGCGCATTGTGGAGTAGATACACCTCTATCGCAGTGTTTGTTTTGCGCGTACGAGAATCGGAGAGACGAGTCTCGCGCGGATTATAACAATGGAAAAAGCTTCGTCTGCATCATCGCGTGAAAATCATCCCAAAGCCAGCTCTCTCTTTCCAGCCCCTTCCACCTCGTCGTCGAGGATCGATCAGGGTCTCGACGGAGCCCGTCCAATCAAAACTTAACTACCGAAAGCTCCCCGCGCGCCTCCTCTCCATCCGTCCGCATCCCCTGGACTAAAAAGAATCGATTAATCGCCAGCGGCTGCTGCTCCTCCTCCTCCTCCTACTTGTGCACTTCTAGAGGGAGATAGAGCGCGCAAGAGAGAGAGAGAGAGAGAGAGAGAGAGAGAGAGAGAGAGAATCGACGTCGCGCCGAGTGACTATTGCCGGTCGGTAATTGAAAATTAAACTGTCTTATCTGCGAGAGAAGAGAAAAGAGAGAGAGAGAGAGAGGTAGAGTCTATACGGTATAGAGAGAGAGAGCGCGTCCGAATATAACCGTTTCCCTCGGGCTGCTGAATGGTTAATTTCCGAAAGTTTTAGGCAGGCTGAATGCCGCATTGATTGCTCTCCTCCCGCCCAATCAGCGCCGGAGGGGGATAAAGCCTTCTCTCTCCCATATATACATACACTGCATGCAGGAGTAGTATAGAGTTAACTCCCTCTCTCTCTCTCTCTCTCTCGCGTGCGCTCGTGAAATTTTCTTTTCCGCGCGCGTAGGATAAATCCCATCGAGAGAATCCTGTTTAGTGTACGTATACAGGCCGAAATTGACTCCACGCGGGCGCGCGTCGGGGTGATTATCATTCGCAGCGCGGATCGTCTGCGGAGATTGCCTCGGAGGCCATTTTTAATAACGCGCGCTGCAACGGCCAATCTCCATGCGACACACACGCGATGGAGGGGGTAGGGGAGGCCGAGATTGCACAAACTTTTCCTACCGGACGGTTATATCTCTCGCTGCATCTATGTGTGTATATGCGGCTTTTTTTGTAAGTGTAGAGATTTTTTTCCGTTAAATTATTAAAAGTTCGCTGGGAGCTGATTCCGGAGAATGACGAAGCACTATAATACACACACACAGGGCTTTCGACGAGCTGCTGCTGCTGCTGCTGCTGCAACGATAGAACCGGGAAAATACAGGGAAATCCATCCGAAGCTCTCGAAGAATGTAGGAGCGATAAACTGGCTGTCGGGCGGATAGAGCCTACCTCTAGCCCCACACCGTCGGTATCTCTCTCTCCCTCTCTCAGCAGAGCCTCGAGAGAGTTTAGGGCATCGCGCCAAACCAGTTTTAAATGCGCTCTTAAATTTCGCCGACGCCGTCGCTGCCGACGAGAGACCGTAAAGCATCTCGCCGGGCGGCGCGGCAGGCTCTACTGCGCTGCCAGACAGCGGCCTCTTTGTTTTTCTCTCTCTTTCTCTCTCTAGCTTTTGGGCGACTAAGTGAGCCGATGCTGCTGTTTCTGCTGCTTCTCGATATCGCGACGACGACAGCGGCGACTACGACGACGACGAGGAGATATTCGAATTACCATAGTGTAGCATATATAGGTGTCGCTGATATGCCTCTTTTGTTCCTGCGCGCACGCGAAAAACCGAGAGTATAGTGGACGACGCGGCTACTGATTTAGGAGCTTCGAGAGGGTAATGCTTCTTTTCGAGCAGACTTATCCATCGTCTCTCTTTCTCCATTGATTTTTCGGCTCTCTTTTCATGTTCTCTACTATATAGTCGAAGCAGTTGAAGGATCTAAGAAAAAAATAAAATTTTTTTTCAATAACGCGCGCGAGGAGAATCAAGTCATTCTATATAAGACGTCAGAGAGAGTAGAGTAAAGTAGAGAGCTGTGTGTGTGCGAGCTGAGGAAAAGTTTAATAAGGAGGACAATCCCGATTTATCGCGGCGGCGCCTCTGCAGCAGCAGCAGCAGCCCCGGTTATGAAGCCCGGACGTAATGAAATCCTTCGTCGAGGCAGCTTTACGCTTCTCGGTCTGCCGCTCGTCGTCGTCGACTATGAGCTCGAGCCCAGTAGCAGCAGCAGCAGCAGCAGCAGCAGCAGCGGCACGGAGCTGTACGTCTTAATGCCACAAACCCATAACAATAACCAGCCCCTTTGCACTTACTCCCCGTGTCTGACGCGCGCTCCTCTTGTTGTCTGCTTGTACGTTGACTCGTATCCCTTTTTCGTCTCTCTCCCTCTCTCTCCCTCTGTCTTTATTGTCTTCTTTGCTCTCTCTCTCTCTTTCTCTTGTGGTATCTCGAAGCAATTACCGTTCTCGTTGTGGCTAATAGCGGCCATTTTCCGCGTCGATTTCCAGAGTAATTTTTACGCTTTCCAAAAATGCGCGTAATTTTTTATCACCTCCGAGAGTGAGAGAGAGAGAGCACACGCGAGCTTATCTCCTCCCACGGGATTTTATATACGCAACGCCGGCTTATCTCTGTCGGCCCGTAACAATTCCCGGAATAAAAGGACCTCCTAGCTCCTCAACGGGAGAGAGTCAATTAAAAGTCGTAGGAGATAGACTTTATTATCATCATTATCGTCATCATCCAAAAACATGTATAGATATAGGATATAACTACCTGTAGCTCTCTCGCTCGAATAAGAGAGTATATAGTCGAACGATACTACACTGTGCTGCTAGCTGCGCTACGTTCTCCCCGTTCCGTGACACTATCCGTCGGTAACTCAGCTGCTACTGCCCTGGCACGTAATCTATTCGACGTTAGAGTTGCTCGATTGCCTCGTAAAATGCGAGAGACTACGAGGGGATTTTAAACGGCCGCCCGGAGAGAGCATTATACCTAAACGTCGACGCTTCATCGAATACCTCTCTCCATCTCTGTCTAGTGATTATGATAATTCGCTCTGTAACCGGTAACAGACTGTCTTCATTCGAGAGCAGAAAAAAAGGATTATTATATGTATATTGATATTGAAGAGCGAGGAGAGCATTTCCGCAGAGAGAAAGAGTAACTATCGCGTACAAGAGGAGAGAAAGGGCTGCTGGTGCTTCCGTCGCGCGCCGCTGCTAATATAAAAAGCTACGCGCGCCTCTCTCTCTCTCTCTCTCTCTCTCTCTCTCTCTCTCTCTCTCTCTTTCTCTTGTGTTTGACGGGCCGAGTTTCGAGGGAAAAAGATTGCTGCGCGAGGCAGAACAGAAAGAGAGAAAGAGAGAGCCCGGAAGAGGAAACAATGCCACTCGAGAAATGGAAAGCGAGAGCGCGCCGCGGCCGCTTTTCTCTTCAATTTTTCGACTTCTCACCGGCGTGTCCGGTTCCGCGTCTCTCAACGACGCTAACTTCGCAGTATACGCTATATTCGAGCTATATATGAATTACAATCTTTATATATGAGTACTCTATTATATAGATAGAAAAAAAAAGAATTTTTTCGGTGTAGTGTGTCGTTACCGTTAAGCGAGCGTAAGAAAGCCGACTACGTCACGCGTAGCTTCTTACTGCAGCAACGAAGGCTCGACGTATAAAGAAAGGAAGGAAGTAAGGAAGAAGCGGCTCCGGCGAAATGAGGGTCTCTCTCTCTCTCTCTCTCTCTCTCTCTCTCTCTTTCTGGTGTAGTGTTGCTGCGCCGTTATACCTTCACTCTGTGCTGTTGCGGTCGGCATTACCTCCGCGCCATTAACTCGCAAAACTTTCCGCCTCGAATCTTGTTCTCGACTCTGCTGCGCGAAAAAGATTCTCTCTCTCTCTCTTTCTCTTTTCGAGCTGCTATATATGTGCGCGCATGCGTGACTTTTAATCTTCTGACAATGAGAAAGCGAGAGCGGCAAAAGTAATCAGGATCGAAGTGTATCGGAGGAATAACTCGAGCGAATGGAGGAGAGGCGGCTGATGCTGTGTGCGAAAAATCGATATATACTATCTCTCTCGGCTCGTGAGGAAAGCTGAGGCGTAGTCTCTTGTGCCTCGAATAATCCGTCGACGCTGCTACTGCTGCTGCTTTTTTTCTTTTAAATAAGAATTTAACGATGGCGATGTTGCTAGTAGTTGTGTTGTGGGGTTGATGGATTTAACGCTTAGTATATAATAGTATATAATAAGGGCGAAGGTGTACAGAAAATCAGAGGGTTGGATTTTTGTACGTGGGATACACGCCGCCGGCAATATCAATAAGTCTCGTCGGATGTACGAGCGAAAATCCAATACGACGACGCTAATGTAATCACGATTCGTGCACGTGTCATCGATTCCGGAGTATACTTGTATTTTCTCTCTCTATACAAAGAGTCTGCGCGTGATACATCATGAAAAACCAGACAACAAAAGAATAGATTCATTTTATTTTATTTTTAAATTTCACGCCAAAATTCTTATCTGTCATCGATTATTTCCAACAACGACAATTGTCACCGATAACTGTAAAGTTTTTAATACAACAAAAACGTCCACATAACATAATAAGCGTCTCCATCTCGGAAAACATATACAAGACCGCGAAGCAAAGCCTGTCTGCGGCGTATAATAAAACAAACGTCGATAGCGTCGGCGTTTGATGCTTTCTCCCTCTCTCTCTCGCGCGAAATAAAGTAAATTTAAGCCCTCCGTACATAAAACGCGCGGCGTATTGCGCGATTCCTCGCTCATATTCCACCTACCTCCTCCGCAGCAGCGGCTCCTTATCTGCTCCTCTTCTTCGCGTTTCTCTGTCTCTCTCTCTATTGCATATTTCGTTTTACGGCGCATAACACGGCTGCCGCCGTCATTTCGTCTCGCGAATCGATCTCGGCATTTTATTCGCCTCGAAATCCTCGGTGGAATCAGTTTCTAGAGATAGGAAGACAGGAAAAGAAAAATAGAATAGAGGAAGAAGAAGAAGAAGAAAACACGCAGGCCAAGTTTCGTATACACCACCACACTGTTAAACAGGGGTCCTAATGAGCAAGAAGCCCGCGGCTCACGGGCTATTAAAATTTACAGCGAAACGTCGAGAGCTAATGACAGAGAGTCGTTGATGCATAATTTATCCATAACTGCGCACTTAACTATCGCAAACTGTACTTAAGCGGTGGTCACCCCCTTATTCTCATATACCGCCGTGCTAAACTTGCGCCGAGAGGAGCATTGTGCACTTGCAGGTTTAATTTTGCTGTTCATTTGTGTCCGCTGCATTATTCAGCGGCACAGTCAAAACTGCGGTATGCAGTATATGCCAGCGGGAAATTGGATTACGCTACTATACGCGCACGCGCGTGTGTGTGTAAAGTTTCGAGTATACACACACAAAAAAACTTTTTTTACGTAAACAAAGCGTGGATTTCCCGGCATAAAAATGAATAAATTCATCGAGTCATTAAGTCGCTGCAGTGCCTCAGGCCGTTAACGACGCTCTCAACGTGCCGTTAAATCGCTAAGCCGCGCGCGAGTAAGCCAAATCCCTCCTGCAGCCTCCTTACGTCCTCGCCGCGCTTTTCGGGATTTACTCGGCGACGATACATCCGTTATATTTCCATTAGTCCCGTCGTAAACCTTTTTGCGGCTTACGCTTCTCCTGTTCGATTAATTTTTTTCTTTCTTTTTCACTTTATTTCGAGTTTAGTTGCCGCAATCGCGGAATACATATACAACATCGTTAAAAACCTAACACTATGAGCGTCACCCGCGTGTATAATATTGTTTGCTTAATTAATAAATCCCTACACTCCTCATCTCGCCGCTGCCGCCGCCGCTGTGTAATTATCTGATAATTAGAAATTAGCCCGAGAGTTATTAGCAAATCGAATCCATTATGAACCGCATGATTTTATAATTAGCTCTCTCGAGGAATTGATTATTCGGAAATTAGTAGCTACCTCGATTGTATCGTCTAATAATTTATAGAGACCGCCACGAGGGGAAATATTATTAAAACAAAGTTTCGTTTGCAGAATTATACTCTTTTTCAGACTATATCCGAGCTTTCGAAAATCCTGATTACGAGTCTCGAAAGTAGAACACGACGCATTCATCCGTATTTTTCTCGTCATTCACTCTGCTTCCCGAAACATCCTCTCATTTAAATTTTTTTCCAAAACGTCTTCGCTCAGTATACACGTCGTTTTCCATTAATAAAAGCTCTCTCTCTCTCTCCCATCTATTCGGAAATGTTTTCAGCGGCTTTTCATCATCGCCGTCCCTGTTTCATTTTTGAAATTGGCCGCGCGCGAGCAGATTAATTCATGAAGAGATTCTTCATGCTTTCCGCGTGTGCCGCCGCCTCGAATTACGCGATTATAACGAGAGAGCAAACGCCGGTGTGCTACGCTCATCCGCATTAAAAATTTAATCAAAGCCGCTCAGCTGCTGCTGCTGCTGCTGTTGCTGCGAAAAAAACAGCAACAAAATCGAGTTAAACGATTCTGTTTTCGGCGGTCTCTGTACTTTTAGCGGACAAACTCAGTAGTGTAGATAAATATTTGAGTAGCCAGAGCTTTGTTACCCGTCGGCGGATACATATACGTATATTATAACCTTGCAAAAAAAGTTGACGATTAATTCAGCAGAGCGACGATCAAATGGAACCGATGAAGCGCAGTATAACATTATACCTTGCATTTCCCCAAAGAAGAAGAAGAATAAGAAGAAGCTGGATGAAAAACAAGCGGCCAATTAACAATGCGCCCGCGAAAGCTCGCCTTCTTTTCTCGTATATATTTGAAATTCCATTTTATTCATAATTCATGAGGAGGCAGCAGCTCCGCTCGGGCGATATATACG
>UCQR01104317.1:6213-24703 GCA_900474235.1 Cecidostiba semifascia | reverse complement strand
CACACACACACACACACACACACACACACACACAACACTAAAATACTCCCGATCGTGTAGATATATATCTCGTGATGCGGTGTATAGAGGAGAGGCGAAAGGAGAAAGTGTTCCGGCGCGCGGACCGTGTGCGTGCGCGCGCACGAAAGTCACGGTTACGTTATATATACAAGAGAGAGAGAGAATGGACGGCTTTGCTCCCGTTCCTTTTTTTTCATACTCGCCGCCGCGCCTTTGGCTCACGATATGCACAAGTGCGTTGAGAGAGGAGGAGGAGGATATGATAGTCGCTTCCGATGCCCCGCGGACGGTGAACGTAATCGTGAAGGCCTTTGTTTTTGCTCTCGTTCGTGCTCGGCGGGTTATTGTTTTTATTGTCTGGACGAGAGCGAAGCGTTGATTGATTGACGCTTGGCTTTTTGTTTTGGGGCGAGGAAGTGCGCTTTGATTTATGCTAGCATAAATGTAGCTGATCTCGATGATGAATTTCTTCATTTACGTGTATAAGAAATGCTGCGCAATTATATTCTGAGGTAACGAGAATCGATATAGGAGATCGTACGTGATTTGTGTAATTACACACATTAAATAATATCCGTATAAATGAATAATCTTTCAAGTTATCACTCTCGCGTGAGAATATAATCAGACAGTATTATGTCGAGATCAAACTTTTTTTATCGTATCAAAATTAGTCGAATACATCACATATCTGACCTATATACTCGTATATATAGACGTATAATTGTACAGTCTCGCACCTCAACCCTTTTTCAAATTACACCTTGTTGCATATACACACGCGTGTCGCGAGATTAAGTAGCGGCTTGCATGAATGAACGAGCGCGTGTTAAATGTAATTACAGCTTAGCCGCGGGAATCATAACGGGCTTACATGATATTTTTATGTTCGCGCCGTGAAATAACAACTGCAGCAGCCGTTTAAAAAGAACAAATGGATTCCGGGGATACGATTAATTTTCATCAAATGTCCATTTCGGGCTGTGCGAGCATTAATTGCAATGCGAGAGAGAAGAAAAAAAAATTTCGGTGAAGCTCTTGAGAGCAATCGAATCGAATGGTATTTTAATTGTATTGTATTATATTGGTATGATTTTATGAGACACGCAGAATATAAGCGCGATGTAATTGTTAAATTTCCGCGTTACGTTGTAATATAGAACGTTTCTTCGATCGACTATAGTTTATTATCGGTGTATTTTTATACATATCCGTGACTCTATTTTCGTCACTTTAATGATACAGTTTTCTCTGCAGGGTAACAAGTGCTGTGCATATAGGTAAACGATTTCTCGGAGAGCGTCTATATCGATTTGCAATAATAGGGATAGGCATTCATCAGGCACAGTTAATTGGGTACTTGTTGAAGCCTCTCTTATTCATTTTCTCTTTGCATGCTTCTTTTTTCAGTCCGCACGTATATACAGACAGGGGATATATGCCCCGTTCATTAATCACGATCCTCGAGCATTGCATAAATATTTTGCAGTTTACGAAAGTCAATTTCAAAATAAATTTTTCTACGATATATAATATGCACCAGCTAATGAGCGTCAAATTATGGAAAAGTGAGGTTCGATATAATATGTGCAGGTAAGCTTTACGCCAGAGGTGTATTGCACAAAATTAGTGAAATCATATTCGAGGAAAGTCAAGAATATTCTTTGCAAGAGTGAGAGAGAGATAAATATGTCGCAATAATGGAAAGCGCCACAATGAAGAGTCCGACTCACGCGGAAGAACTGCGATATGGTACGTATACGGGCTGCTCGCTGGAGGAAACAGTTCCGTCCGCTATAAAAAGACAGAGACTTTCTTCGCAAAAAGCACTTCATATTCGAATTATGAATTTCAGACAGAGGATTATTCGAATGAAAAAAAGAAAGCACTCTGGAATATATAGCAATCAAAGCCATAAATCATTTATATTTCGAATTTTTTATTCAAAAGCTCCTTTAGTGCGTAAACGATGATATAGATGTGCGTACAAACGTATCTGAATTTCTTTTATAAACAGAAAGCTGTTTTGTAACGCAAAAGTCTTAAGTAACTACGGCCTTTTGTGTAACAAAGCGATGAACTTGAAACTGTTCATGCTCAGACGCATTACTACCTGCTTACGCATGTATAACCAAGCTTGGTATAAATGTGCGTTGAATAACCCTCTCCAAGATCAATGTCAAATTCGTGAATCAGTATAACTTTATTTTCTGTTCAAACTGTTTCACTCGACCGTTAATAACGTCAAAGGCGATAAACGAACGACTATGCTGATGGGTGCAATTATAGTCCTACCAAGAAAAAACATCGTATGTGCAGCACTCAGTGTATATGCCAGACGTATACAACGCGCACCCGTCGAAGGCAAACAAATTTCCAGCACAATGACGGCTTACTTCATCAGATTAGACATCGTTACACCATTAGGAGTACAGAGAGCGGAGGTGCTAAGTATGAGCAAGTTACACGCGTGCGCCGTACACTGTAAATTGACGCCGAGAGCATTTAGCGCGTACAGCTTTCCCGCGTCTTACGTCGTCGCGTTCCATATTCGTCAGATTCATACCGATGCTGTAAAGTTTAGCTTGACCGTAAAAGTTCATTGTCTTTTTTTCCTCAAAGCGCGCGTGTTCCGGAAATCGTATTATCTGCAGCCGTAAAATTTTATTTACAACGACGCGCGATTACAGACGTATTTTTTCGTTCATTGCCTCTCCTTGAAACATGATGCACAATGATAAAAAAAAGTGTTCACATCGTTTGCATCCGCATATAAAACGTGAAATTACAAATTCCTGTATATTTTCTTATTCACCCACAATTTCGAGTCAGCCATCAGCTGTCATCAGTAAACGCAGTGAAGCATTTCGAAAATCCGCGCGAACTTGGGAATGAAAAAAAGCTGTCTGTGTACGCGATCTATAGTCAGAGTAGGAGAGAAGCCACTCGTCCGTATAGAGCAGATAAAAAAGCCGCTCGCCCATAAAAATCCAGTCCGCGAACAGCCGCAGCTTTCTTCCTCCTCGAAGAGGATCAGAGGAGAGCGCGCGTATATAGCTGTTCCGCGGTGGCCGCCGTATTACGGTGTAGTAGTTGCACGCACGCGCGGACGCGGAAGTCGCCCCCTTCTCTTGTGTTCCGGCTTCCTCGTCGGCTTAGTCGTCGTCGTCGTCGTGTAGTTATTTCGGAGCGCGCTCGCTAAGAGCAATTACGAATGCTCGGCATTTTCCCCGTGCAAAATTATTGCAGCGAGTATTAGTGGCGCATGCGTAATTCCAGCGTGTTTATTTTATTGTGCTTTGTACTATACTGAGATATTATTCGGATGTGGAGTTGGTTTGAATGGAGTTTTTTTTATAGAGATCTGTGAGCGCGATTGTTGAAAGTTTGCTTCAAAATAGAAAATCTTGGGAGGTATATTCGGGGTAAATTTATGCAACTATCACTTTGTTATCGTGATGCCTTTTGTTCTCGATGGAAAGGTGATTTCTATCTAGATAGTGTTAGCAGGCGATAACGATAACGGCACGCACCATTTTTCAATCTACTTTGCAATTTCAAATATTGGTATATAAAATCGCGCATAAAAAAACGGAAGCTAGTCTGCACACACATACATAGTTTCCGGCAATAATTAATTTTCAGGTGTGTTAATTTTAACGAGTCTATCCGACGTAGTAGGCTTTTCAGATTTACGATGCCTATATACCTATATATAGCAAGTTAAAAACTGGTTTCAAGATGACTCGATTAAGCACTCATCAGATTGAGCAGATTTTTTTTCTCTCGCTCTCGTTGACAGGCAATTTGAATATTGAAACAGTTATATTTTTTTTTCTTATACAAAAGATCTCATGTATAGAAATTAGTATAGATTATAGCTTCACTTTCTTATTCATAGCGAACAAAGTCATGTGTGCAGACGACGTGTGTAGCTAGAGTAATAACCTCGTAAACGATGATATCTGAATTCAAATTTATTATATCTTCTGACAACTATACACGTGATCTGAAATCTGGAACAAACATGATTTAGGGCTTTACATAATGAAATTTCAATCACGAAACTTTCAACTCTGTGTGTTTTGAAGCGAATGTAGACAAATTCCAATTTTTCATACATCTGCGGTGGTTCACTTTCTCATTATTCCCTTAGACGATTCTTATGCTCAGATTCACTCAAAATTACAAAACCTATGCTCGAACTTTCTATCCTGGTTGAAAAGTTGGAAATTTCAACGCGTTTGCTTTGTATTCTCTGGAAAAAAGTTGCAGCAATTCAAGCTATTTTCTACAAGTTCCTATATACAGGAATTTTAATTGTATTTTAAACACCGGTCACCGCAAGCTATTCGCTCCTCTGAATTTAACCGACGAACAAACCAGTAGAAGTAAAACTCCAAACCCAGATTCACCCGAAATAAAAAAAAATACAAACCCTATTCAATAATCCCATCGGTATCTCTCGTCCCGATCTAGCCAAGCCGGTACTTAGCAGCAAAACAGCCGGTATAGGTATACAGCTCTCGCGCGACCTTGCGCGATGAAAAACGAAAGTCCTTGCTCCGAGCCATAGGCGCGAAGAAATTTCGTGCCCGCACGCACACCGCAACGCCTGTATTATTACGCAACTGCCCCGCAACTTCATTATCCACACGTATATAACACATCCTACGGTGACACTGCATCATCTCAACTGAGAAACCACATCGCAGCACCAGCAGCAAATGAAGAAGAAGCGATATAAATATATTGCAGTTCTTTATTGTGCTGTTTGAAATTCAGCGCGAGTTTCTATACGGCTTTCGTTTGCATCGTCGCGAGAGTTATGCAAGTATATAGCGCGACGGACGGAAAGTGTATCATCAAAACAAATTGGACGACACGCCGTACGGACTGTTTAATACCGGACTTTTTTTTCGCGGAGCGCGCGCGCATGGCTTTTGAGGTTATGTTTTATTGGTTACGCAACGGACAGGTTTGGGTTTGCATCCGCCGCGGGCTTTTCTTTTTTCGTGCTTCGCGCGCGCGCAGGAAAGTTTGTTTTATTATATGCTTACAGTCGCTCTCGTGGGATGTATTATGTAACGATGAAAAGGCGACTTTTTTTTCGGGAAATTGATTTGGTTACGCGTTGACACATTTATAAGCGCGGTAAATATTCGGTAATTGTTCGCGATCGTTCGATATTAGGTGAAGTATAGTAGTCGAGAAAGTTGTAGCGGTTTAGTTTTGATCGTAACCCAGCAGCTTTTTTCGGTTTATTGAATTCAGTGCGGAGAGGGATTAGAGAGCTTGAACGGCGACGTTTTGATCGAGATTAAATATAGGTATGAGGAAAAGAGATCGTCGTGTGTTTATTCTGTTATGTTAAAGTAGATTAAGCCGCGAGTTCGTGATATTGCAGTTACATTGTAGTAGGCGTAATCACCTCTCGATTCCTTAATACAACAATGATAGTGTCTTGAAGGCTTGACAATTTGTATAATATATAGGCAGGAAACGGCCCGTCTCTCGAGTGCAGTGCACGCGGCCAAGATATTCTCGGACGCTTTTATAAAAAGACGCGAGTCAACCGCAAACGTCTAATGATGGCAATTTTCAGGATTTTTCTGAAGGCTACGTATATTTACATACACTTTATGTAACTTATCATTTCGACTAGCCGCAGGCATCTCGTGAACTCTCGGCTTCGATAGAGCTAGCTTTTATGTATTAGACAAAAAAAAAACAATGAGCGTATCTCGTTGTGCAGAAATAATTGAAAATACCTGTTGTTATAAGGGATGAAGTACAACGACTACAACAAGTGCGTGTTTTAATTAAGTTTCCGCAACGCACGATCGATCGAAAAAAAGTAGGTAAACAATGAGAGAGAAATAAACCAGCACACACACTGTGAACGCACCTTTGATAAAACGTGCACCAATCTCCGTTGCACATCACACACCACGTTGATCCGTATATCGCAATGAACCTTTATCCTCAGGTCCTTCGTGGCACATCGAGGCAAGCCATTTCAGCACACAATAAAATCACTCTGATAAAAAAAAATTTTTTTCTTCAAAAAATATAGCCCTAAAATCGCGCGAGCGCTAACGAAAGCGCAAGTGTTCCAGAGAGCCGCTTGTTCGAAGTGCTTGCGAGCCGGCAGAAGGCGCGTTACGGTATACTGTACCGATGTAACTGGCGTTCGCGTTCGCGTTCTGCTCCTTCTCCTCTTTCTTTCTCTCTCTCCTCTCCCGGGCGCGTGCTGCTGTGCCGCCAGTGAAAGTATATTCTCTTCCTGGCGCGCGCGCGCTTAGCTGCGGCCGTCTGCTGCTTGCTACTGCTCGCCCCGTCAGAGCCGGCTTCTTGTCCTTCCGCGAGTCCGACTGGTTACCACATCGCCCCGCTTCCATACTTGCCACATACGTATAGTTCGAGGTCCAGGAGTTGTTGTCGTCGTTGCCCCAGGCCTTGGCTACTCAGTCTTGGGAAGAGTTTGCCTGATGACTGCGCATTGTTTCGGGCTGCGGCTTAATTGCTGGTAGTCAGGGTCACGCAGTGGGTAGATCAAAGTGCCTGGAGTGTATTGTATTATGCAGTTGAAGATTCGAAAATGAAGTATTGTCAGTGTCGTCACCACCGAAATTACGTGTTGTAAGAGTCAATAGTCGGCCAAAGGGTCAACCGTTAAAATTGTGGGACGCGCAGAGTAAACTGCGATGTTGTACCGCGCAAACAGTCCGAGAGATCAATATTGAGACAAAGCGTTGGCCTCGATGGCGCGTGTGGTAAGGGACAGCATTGAATATTCTGGTTGGGTACTTGCTTCAAAAGAGAAGAAGTGCAAAAACAGTTTACAGAGCAATTATGTAAGAAAAAGCGCAAAGGTTAAAATTAGATGAAATTTTCACAATCATGTAATTATAGCATTATATGTAAAACGGACTTTTTAAACACCTATCTCACAAAAAGCACGCTGCACAATTAATTAGACTGAGAGCATTTTAACAACACACATACATGTACGCACACATGCACATGCGCGCGCGTGGAACGGTTATGTAAAATTGAGGGGAAAGTAAGATAAACTTATTAAAGAAACCGAGTTGTGTGTATTAAAATTGCCTCCTCTGAAGTATATTCAAGAGCGAGATGTGTATAATTGAAACACTACCGGTTCCAGGGTAGGCAATAATTGAGAAAATATAATGACGCGCAGTTTCTACTTGTGCTCTCCGATAGAATCCTTGGACGACCAATCTGCTGCTGCACGTTAAATTAAATTAACCCAGAGCTGAGCACATTTTTCGAGAATTCTCACGCTCTCGCGAATCCTCCTCCTCCATCTTTCGAGTAAAGGTTTCGCAAATCTCGTGTCGTGTAAAACCGCGTTTCGCCTGTGGGCAACTGGACTGCGGTGATAGCTGTCTCTGAAAGCTTCGTTTCTTCGACGACCATCGCCGATGGGTGACTGTGTGTATTTCAAAGTGTACGCGCATTGTCTCTAAACCGAAGTGCATGGCGAAAGATGATTGACCGTTGTTAGCGACTATAGTCATTGTGCATCTTGAGGTATATTGTAGATAAAAAAAAATACATGAAAAGAAGATCGAAGAAATTATTGCACAGCGGGCTAATGGAAAATATATCTCGAATAATTTATGTGTTTATTCTGAGCGCTGCTGTTTACGGCATTATAAATGCTAGGTATATACGGCGGGTAACGACTTAACACTCTATCCGTCGAAATGAATTTCTGATATGGTCATTATCTCGAAAAATCTTTTCATTACACTGTCACACATTTCTCTTTGAGGATGATAGACGTATGGTACTACACACTCCCCGGGCGAAATAACTTTTCAGAGTTTCAGGAACTTTCTGTGATACTCGTATATTATAATATATGTCAATGACACGATTTTTATGGCATGCGTTTTAATGGATGCCATATGTCTTTTACTAGAACATTTTGTAGTGACGAAACTTATTCTTGGTGACTCGTCGAGTGTAATTATTCATGTCACGAGATGCTGAATCGTGAAATACGTCCATAAAAAAATCTTTTTTTATTAACATTGCGTGTATTAAGGGTATATAATGACAGCTCTGGAATGCACCGCAGAAAAAAAGTGCGAAACTTTCATAAGGTATTTATTTATTTTGCTTGTGTATAAGTGGTCATGTAAAATTGAAGTCTCTACTGGTATTACTCTTCTTTATTCCTTTTAACTCTGAGTAAACGGAGAACAATTAAGAATAATTGTAGGTGAATTATGGAAAAATTGCACGTTACAGTGTTTACGAAATACTATGTATTAGAATTCTTCTGTCCTGTTCAATTTGAGTACGACAAATTAAAACGCCATCATTTCTCCCTTTCAAAAATTAATCTTCTTAAGAAAAAAAACAAATATTCACATCCTCCATGCAATACAAAGAAATAATCGCTAATAAAAATGACGATCTTCAATTTACGTAACAATGATCCAAATAAGCACCGCACTATAAAGCGATATACTCTCACGCCGTCTTCACTTTTACTTTCATCCCGCGCACTCGCGTGTGTACGAGTTTGCTCCGATCAAACTTACACTCAGATGCCCATATCGCACCGAAAGGCTTGCTCGTATATATTTTACGCACGAGAACTAATACGTGCCGCACGACACGTATACATATATACACATCTTTCTGTACACAATACATAATCTATGCACACGTATTACATATATATGCATGCATATATATACACATACACACAGAATAGTATATACCGTATGTCGAAAGTGCTTTCCTGGGAGACGCGCCGCGAATTTCGAACGAATCTCCGGCGTGCCTTCGGAAATTTCAGCGGAACTATTTGTTCGGTGCGCGCGCAAACTCGACGGCGCTTTCTTTTTTCTCCCCAGTGTTCTCAGCTGAGTTTGCGGATAGAGGTCTATTTGTCGAGGCGTTCGCTTTTCAGCGATATTTTGGGAAAGTCGCGCCGGCTCTCCTATACGGTTCGCGAGAGGCTTTGGGATAGGTTCGACGTGGGCGTTGGATTTGAGATGTTGTGTATCGCCTTTTGTCTGCAGCCAGGTGTGGTAATGCCTGGCTTTTGCGAAGAGAGAGAGATAATGGATTGATGTTTGAATGGAGCGTTCGAAAGTGTTTTTCGAAAATGAGATTTACGTTCTGTCGTTGATTTACGTTGGTTGATATGTGGGGGGGATACAAAAGGTGGTAATTACAGTTCTGTAAGTACCAGATAACGATGTCAATATTGATAGAATCTATATAGATGAGTGGGTAATTGAATGTTCAATATCGACACGTCGACCACAACAAAAATGACCAATGCACTTATACCATTTTCATCGTACGATGCTGCTGCGTCATCGTAGTATAACCAGAATCAATGTAGCTCACAAACTCGACTAATCAAGAGAAGAATTTCATCAAACTTTCCTTTCCATTTTTTTCCAACTTTACTTTTCGATACATATACAAAACGTATTTTCAGCTCGCTCCTTTATCTGATGGCTTTTTCAAACAAAAAATTTTTCATCCCGCTCGTATAACTTTCTGTTCTGCGTACTTTGGCTATCAGTGAATCGCGATCCGTTTGTGTGCCGGGACCAAATAATTGTTTTCACTTCCTAATGTCGATCTGATAAAGAGAGCATTGTTCAAGGTTGCGATCAAGAGTATACATATATATACGAAGCCGACACTTTGATTATGGTATACACAATGAGCAATATTTGTGTCAATCCCAGAAGAGGAGAGAGGAGTATATAGTGCAGCACGTGCGTTCGTTAAAAAATTTGAATTTCCTCATTTTTAAGATAATTTCCTGATGAGATAAAATCTCCCGTTTGAGAAATCCCGCGTGTATTATGATAAAAAGGAGAAATTGTTATGCAATTAATCGATGGATCCGAAAGAATGTTTTCCTGGATCGAGAATCTTCCTTCTCTATATATCTGTCGGCTATAATTACAGAAGCCTGAATAATGCAAACTGTTACGCTCACATGCGATATTGCATGTATATACAGAGCTGTTGCATTCGACTACTTATGTATACTATATCGACGACGATTATATTATAGTCGATCTTATATAGCGACGAGAAATTTGAGTACGAATAAGACTCGTAATATAGTAATAGTTGCGTCAGTCGAACACAGCTGCAGAAACTTCCTCCTGTGCATATAATGACATCTGAAAGTCATTCCTGTACAGGAAGGCGCAGTATCTTCTTTCCGATGCCTTTCTGACGCGCGTTAAATTTAAAACGCTTGCATCACTACTTATACGCAACACTCTCGCCTGTGTCTCGAGTCGACTAACGTACTCGATCCTCTGCAATTTACTTTCAAAGGTCAAAGCGGGACAATCTCGACCTTTTCATTTTTATGCATGTATATATGTAAAAGTGTTGTTCCTCGCATGATTGCCGAAGCTCTTTCTTATAAACATAGCTGATGCCCGTGGCGTTCGATCGCCCTTTAAATCCGCGATGCACGACCGCGGCGATCGCAATCGCGCGCAAAAAGCACACTTCCGTCGTGGTCGACCGAGCGCAGGCGAAATGAAAAAAAAAGAGAAAAAATACAAACACGATTTATATAACACGCGCTGGCCAAAAGTCGAACCTTTCCCTCTCGCTTTCCTCTCGCGAACAACCATATAATAATGATAAACTCGATCCGGACAACAACATCGACAAGACAAAAAAACTAGTCCCGCCAGAATCGTCCTCCGCGCGCGAGAGAGAAAGAGAGAGAGAATAAGAATCCACGTTCCGGTCGGTAAACTCTTCTCGCCTTGGCATTTTCGCGTTGTCGCGTTGCTCAATTCTCTCGGCCTCCTCGATCCATGTGAGTAAGTAACGGGAAGAAAAAGAAGAAGTCGCGCTAAGTAGCTGTGCCTCCTCTTCTCGCATGACGACACTTGCCCGCGCGCTAGGAGACGTGCGGAATCGACGGCGTATCATGGCTGCTGCGTTGCAGGCTTTTCACTTTTCTGGATATTTCGAGCGCGCGCGGGTTTCACTTTAGATTTTCGTCGATTCGCAGCGGGCGGCTCTCTCTCTCTCTCTGGCTTTCTGTTCGGGGGTTTATGACGGAAAGATTTTTTTCTGTCAGATTGGAGAGCGTTACGTATATGTAGTGTTGGAAAATTCCATTTTTTTACTCTCGGTGTTGGGTAAATATACGAATGGGTAAATTTTAATAGATCGTCTAAATTATTGATATAGATATGTGGTGCTAATGCTGATCGAGAAAGTTATAATATGCGCGCATTTAATGCGATTATATATATAACTCTCGATTTCGTTCATGAATATAACAGTGTATTATTCCAGCGTAAGCTCCGTGCTTAAATACTAAGAATAAAATAATCTACTCGGAACCTAATTAAATACAAAAATATTCAATTAAAAGCCGATTTACACCAGAAAAGTTTATCAGCGAAGCCAATTGAAATCCTTGTCCATACAATACATCGATGATGACAGAAGCCGCTTTACGGCTCTATCTAATACGTGTTTTCTTCGTATTGTATTACACAAGTTTGTTATTCGAGAGCATTAAATAAACGCTCGATCATAATTTGAATTCAATCATCACTTTCTTCGCGCTCATCGGCATTCGTCGAGCACATCTTGTCCGCTTCTCCTACTCTCAAGTATTTCTGTCGAGCGACATAAGTAATTCTGTAATTTGAATGCATAATGACGATCCAACGCCTAATAAGGATGTTCCTTCTCTCTCTCTTGAGTCGAGTGGTCCACTGATTACAGACACGATGCCGCGGAGTTTTTTTCCTCTCGATACTTTCATTTGGCCGAAATCTCTCGTGTAAACGTATAGAATTACAGCAATTACTGGTATTATTTTGCGTGTGAAATTTCGTTTGCAAATTATGCGTAACCTCTTTTTTTCGAATATCTTTTAAAACGATACTGCACCGTGTATCGAGTTTAAGTGACAAAAGATTATTCCTCTCAATGATTGTCAGTGAACCGGAAAATCCGAGAAATTTCACTATTTTGCATCATAAACACGTAAATCGCAGTCTCGCCGCATCTGTTTTTATTTCACTTGGACGTAAAACGTGTCACATATGCAATCCGTCTTGCAACTCTTCCCGGCGCTATCCCTTTCACGCGGTTTCCTTCCGCACTGTATTTGCTTAAAACGTTTCAGCGTTTGTTCTCTTGGTCGCTTTGTTCGCACCTGTCACTGGTTCTTTCGTCTCCTCCGTGTTTCGTCCATTATTCATCTCATTCTCCCGATTTATGAATCTCCGTTTCCTCTTTCTCTTTCCTACTTGTCTCGGTCGCGAGCAACGCGACGATTATAATATTGTCCCCTCTGCTCGTGTTGTCACGCGCCATTAAAATCAGTAGGGGACCACCGAATTTAATTTATGCCCAGTCATTGATTGAATTTTCGCCAAAAAGGGGAAGCTCAATCGGTTCCGAGCTTTACGCAAGAGATGATGATTCGTTGTTGGATGAGAGAAATTTGCATGATCGACACTGGCGGCTTGCTATTTTACACAAGCGATTGACGTATCGTGATGGCTTGAACAGGCTATTGAGTAATATTTGTACAATATATGTATACCTTATGTATAAATGAACAGAGGCTCTCGATATGAGTGATTAATTAATTTCCTCATTCCAATAATGATCGGATTCTAGCGAAATCCTAATACAAGTTTCGTTTTCTATAAGATATGTTTACACAAAATATAAAATTTAAAGAATTTTCTGCGAATTCTCGAGCGTTCTACCTTTATATACATATACGCGTATATAATTTACCGTTAAAAAATTAACCAGACGAAGCATAAAAAGCACATCAGCTGCCTGAAATAAAGCCATTTACTTCATCCATATAGAATTTTCACTCACGCGAGCCTTTTTGTCCGTACGCTTAATGAGGACGACACTAAACTCTCGCGTCTCGCCTCGCCGCCCATAAAGATCCGACAAAGTATATACAGCAGACACATATGTGACGCTTTTGCGAAAAAAAAAAAATTAAATTTTGTCAACCCAGCCGTCGCGCCATAAACAGAATAATTTAATACGCATAATTATAAAGCCGACATCAGCAGAGAAGAGACTCTAAACGAGGATGTCACGACTTGCGTTACGTCGCCGCCGCTGCTTGCGACAGCGACTCGAGATAACGGCCTATTAATTTGCGGCGTATCGCTTTCTTCGAGGCGGGGCCTTATAGAAGAGGGAGGAGGCGCTCGGGGCATTACGTGCGCTACGCGGCCCACAATTATCCTATATACGCGCGCTCGCTTTCCAGCAGACATACGGCCGTTAATGAATTGATACGCGCAGTATATTTACGCTCTGATTTATGCCGCCACGTATAAATAAGGTTATTCTTCGCGGCTTCGTTTGTCCGCGGAGTTTTTGCGATCGTTGAGTGAGGAGAGTCTGTTGGCAGTATATAGGCGGACGAGGAGAAGGAACTATTTGAATTTTAATTAAAAGTGAAATTACGTCTGGAAAAGCTATATCGGCTGTTTTTGTTTAATAAAGGGACAGCCGGCTAATGGCGGATTTCTTTGTATCGGTGGCTGCGCGGTTTAATTGTATGTCAGACCGCTGAAGTTGTGGCGTTTGATAGTGAAATAAGGAATGAAAGTTGGATGATGGTATATAGAGTTGTGAGAAAAAAAATAACGATTCTTTTGACTGTTTGATTTCTATCAAGGGAAGTTTTGTTGTATCCTTACACTGACGTATTTTAATTAAGATTGTTCGATGTTTTTGTGTGATCTAGATTGATAAACGCAGTCCAGCTTGGAATATATTATGGCAGACTACCGGTCAACAGTTCGTTTGAAAATAAACTATATTTCAGTGTTTTGTGCTTATCTGATCGATGACCTTTCCGATAACACTTTCGCATGGCATGTGATAACGGTGTTTTATTTAAGTCTGAAATGTCTCTTGCTTCGAATGAATCACTCTATCTATATAATTATTCTATACTCTACTCTTACTTTATACACCTCAACACGCAATAGTCACATTAAACGAACTAACGAAAGAAATTCACTCTGCTTAATTAATAGCTTAACCTTATTTCGATAAAGTTATTCAAGCTGAAAGATAATGCTTAATAATTTTTAGTAAAACATCCTTAATATAATAAAAATTCAAATCTCTTCAAGATTTTTATTTTGTTATTTGAAAATAATTATTGAAATTTATTTCCCTCGCAATGATCGAGACAATGCCTGTTATATCGTCCTTTAATATCACCGAGAAACACAAGTCATCATGATTATATTTGCATCAGCACAGATGAATTGCGAGAAAGGGGGGCTGCTCGTCCTTTCATTAGTTCCCGCGAATCGTGATCCTCCAAGTTCGCGAGCAGCGAGTTAATGACGCTTGGGGGCCAAATTAACCTTTGACGCGAGCCTGCACGGTTTTTCTTCTTTTTCGCGGTAATGACCGTTCCCGTGAGGGTCCCTTGCAATTATAGCCTGCCGAACGTGTGCGCATAGACTGAGCGATTCACCGAGGCCGGCGCACCAATATTATCTTGCTTACGTGCGTGGGTATCGTGAGATTTGGAAAGCGAATTTTATCTCTTTCTCGAAGGATTTTTCTTTTAGTCACGATTTACTGGCAGAGAGTCTATTTTATCAATTGTATCATGATAACTTCGCAATTTTAAACAACGTTTTTCATGTCGAAACAATAGTTTTATTATTCTGTTTGTTTAACGTAGATCTTCAGAATTGTAATCGTTACTAAAAGATATTTTAAAGAAATTTTAAAAAATGTCTTCGTGCACCAGCAAGAAAAATTTGACTTGTAAAAAAAACTTCAGAAGCGCCGAGTCTAATGAGGACGCAGCTCTCTGCTCTCCTGCGCTCGCGCGGATTATCGATTAGAGTTTTCTAAAGTGTCCTCGTCACGGACATATACGTGTATATTGTGGAACTGGAAGCCAACGCTTCGCGCACACGGAAGTTCAGCTGCGAGAGTAAATTTCATTAAAGACGGACTTGCGTGCGCGGTTAATAATGTTTCTCTCGATTGCGAGCTAGTAGTGCAATAGTTCGATTACCATTTTACTGCGGTTGCGTTAACAATTTTCGCTAAGTGCGATGGAAGTCAGTCATTAGAATCGATCGGTGATATTGAATAGTTATTGGAGAAACGTGGATTTCACATTAGATTCGGAATTGTTTTTTACTGTCCTATATTTTGTTCAATGATTTTTATTTCAACACTTTATAAACAAGTATCTATACAAGAGGTCTTAAATTTACAATATAAATAGTAAAAAAATAAGATTTTTTTTCTTTCATGAAGCCGATTGCTGAAGAGACACGAGAAAGTACATAAGTATAAGGCACACGCTTAAAGTCCATATTTTCTATTTACAAATACTTGCGAGTCAGCGTTAGAAATGAATCGGCAATTTTCTACGCATACTATACGTGAAATGTCACGCTAAAAGCCTTTCTTGGTATGAGCTTGTGACAAAAGACAATCCATAAATTTTGTTTTTCTTTTCGTATAGAAATTTCAAGTTTATACAGAAATGCTTTTACTCGGATTTACCGTATTGTTCTTCAAGTTGGAAAACATAAATGCATATACCAAGAATATGCTGAGAAATTTGTGAAACTAGCAAAATTATATTTTATTGTACTTGTATAGTCTATGCAGCTATAGCTGACTATGATAACGACATTTAATGCTATTGTTTTATAACTAAAAATGACCAGCTTTCTTTTCAATGTTGATTCATCATCATGTGTCGGCTATAACAAATTATACGCAAAATAATGGTGTAGGTAGTGAAAGTAACTTATGATTCTATACTTTCAAAATTTCTTTCTAAAAAACGACGATAAATTGAAATTCTTACTCATAAATACTATGCATAAATGCCTAATCTTTCCAACACTGATTGTAATCTGACGAATCAAAATATATAGCTTAGGACTAATTAAAAAACACACTGACTCATTATTCTAGATCGAGCGTGACGTAACCTTAGAAAAGAAAGTTCTCACTCTCGATTAATTACGAATTTTCCATTTAATGTATTACGAAACGATGGCATTATAAAATTCCTATCACATATACAGACATATAAAGAAAACAATGAAAACAACTGTACACATATATAACATAGCATATATCAATTACGAAAGTCCTGAGTGTCCTCCCACGCACTTTAACTTAATCTATAAAATTGATTCAATCGATAAATTTACTCTTTCGATACTTCCATTGCTAATTATTGCTTAATGACTCGCAGTGTGAGGATCATTAAAATTACATTTGACTCTCAGCAAATAAGGCACACAGTACACACTGAATAGATTAACCATACATACAAATATCCCCATATTTATAAACAGCGCAGATCGATACAGTAATTTCATCAATTCAGTCAAAATATTTCGCTTTATACATCGAACTTTCCAACAATATACTGCTACCTTTCAGCTTCCCTCCTGAGCATCCTCCAATCCTCTTTGATCATGTCGCTGGCTTTCTCTGCTATCATGATGACTGGCGCATTCGGGTTGCCGCTGACGATTTCCGGCATGATTGACGCGTCCACTACCCTTAATCCCTTTACACCGTAGACCCTCAACCGCGAATCAACGACCGCGGTTCTATCGCTTCTCGGGCCCATCTTACAGGTGCCTGTCGGATGGTAGATCGTGAAGGTGAAGTGCCTGATCGCGCACTCCCAGTATTCGTAAGTGTCGAAGGGATGTTTCTGGCATCCAGGCATTTGGATGGTCAGAGGTCTGGAACCGAATCTTTGAAAGGCCGAGGAGTTGGATACCTCCATGGCTATCCTGATCCCGTCCACCAGTACGTCCATGTCTTCCTTGTGGGTGAAGTAGTTGGGGACGATCTCCGGATAGATCATGGGGTTACGACTCTTGAGCCTGATCCAGCCCGAGCTTTTTGGCCTCAGCAAGAGAGGTAAGATCGACCAGGCCTCGGCGTTTTGAATCGGCTTGTACATGGTGTTGTAGACGCTGTCTCTCAGTGCCAAGATCTTACGGATCTGGTCACCTCCGTCCGAGCTAATCGAGCTCGGCGCAAAGTGGAATTGCATATCCGGAAAGTCACCGGTAGGGTCGGCGTATCTCGTATTCACAAAGGCAACACCCTCTACACCCTGGTTAGTCATAGGACCGCGCTCGTTCAACACGTACTCGAGCATGACTGCCGGCGTTTGGAAGCGGTCCTTCTTAAAAGTGATGGGCTCGTTGACAAGAAAGGTCAGTCCGCCTAGGCCCACGTGGTCCTGCAGGTGATCTCCAACCCGGAGATCCGAGAGAACAGGGATGCCCAGGTCTTCGAGATGCTCCCTAGGCCCGATGCCTGAGAGCATGAGGATCTGGGGTGAACCGATGGCGCCAGCTGACATAATCACCTCTCGCCGCACTCTGACATGTTGCTTGCGTCCGTCCCGCATGAATTCAACTCCGGTGGCGCGTTTATCCTCGTTGAAGGTTATCTTCAGTGCTTGGGCGTTCATAGCTATGTGTAGGTTTGCTCGATTGCGAACGGGCCTGAGGAAGGCCTTCGCAGTCGAGCATCTGCTGCCTCGTCGAATCGTGGCCTGGGTAAGCATGAAACCCGTCTGGTTGGCACCGTTGATGTCCCGGTTAGTATAGCCCAGCTCGGAGCCGGCTTGCAAGAAGGCGATGGACAGGGGCGTGCGCCAGGGTGTTTCCTGGACTGTGAGGTAGCCTCCGGCACTGTGGTAGGGTGTACGAGTCAAATAAGGGTTGCGGTTATCCTCGGACTTGAGGAAGTAGGGCAAAACGTTCTCGTAACCCCAGCCATGATTACCCATTCGTTCCCAGTTGTCGTAGTCATGCCTGATAAAAAAGAATATAATTTTAATACGTTGATAAATTAAAACTATTTATATTGTTTCTTTTAATTTAAGATAAAGACTTGTAAGTAATGTATTTCCTATTGCATCATTATTATAATAGCTACATGAAAGATAAATATTTAGATAAAAAAATTCTACTCATCATATTCACCCATTTCGCAACTTATAATTTTCATACGATGCTAATATTATCTATAACATTTTTTTTCGATTACGAAATATTACTAACGTACTACTTTCGTTTTTGTTGCAGGTGCGTTACCGTTTTTGTTCTGAATACGTGACTTGTAAATAATCCAAGTGAAATAAGCATTCGTTTATGGTAAGCATATTTTTCCACACTTTACCCAATAAAATGAAACGAGCTGCAAGTGCTCGACATTTTAGACAAAAAAAATAATGCCAGTCTACAACTTTTTTAAAAACCAAAACAATTCCGTTGAACCCGGTATAACGACTTAATTCTTCCAGTACACGCGCATACCGATTATATAAATTAATATGTATCTCTAGTCGCGATCGAGCTTCGACGACGTAATCTCCGCGAACTATCCA
>UCQR01104309.1:12059-24648 GCA_900474235.1 Cecidostiba semifascia | reverse complement strand
GTGTGTGTGTGTATCCATCTAATGAATGATGAATGAGACGCAAGAAAACGTGATGGAAAAGGCCGGCATGGCCAGGTTTTTATTGTCTCGGCCGGTGGACTGTGGCAGCTCATCCTCGGACTCGTGTTGTCCGCCGAGAACGAAAATCGTCATCGTCGGCTGTGGACCCGTAGGTGTGGCAGTCGCCATCGGGATTTTGTTTAAGGTTAGTGTCTTATGGCGGCCTTGAACTCTTATACGCTTGCGTGTGTATTAGAATATAAAGATAGATCGATAATTGAACTCTCTGTTATATATTCCGGCGATATATAGCTGAGCGATGAAAGGGAGAGAAAAAAATTTTTCAAAGAATGCCGGCTTTGTTCGACAGACTGACGGTTAGATTGAGATGTTTTAATACCGCATTGTGTCGTGCGCGGTTCTATTCGAAAGGAAGAATCGTACACGTGATTTAAATAAGATCAACAATTGTCACGAGTACATATGAAATACTTACAATTGATTGATTAATTGCCTCTCTCTATAGAAACAGAATATCGGATAAAATATTATAGAAACCCTCCCACACACACACGTCTTTCAATAAATTCTCTCCCAACGAAAGATAACAGTCCAATTACAAGCTCTTAACCCCCCGCCGAACTCGCCTCCCGTGCGCTCCTATATATTCGTATATACGATATAAAAGCCTTCGATACCCCCACCGTATAATTCCAAAACTAGCAGACCCACGCGATCACGCGCCCGCATAACTCCTCTCGCAGAAACTATATATATACATACATACATACATATAACACACAGTCTGCCGCGAAAAATAAAAAGAACAAGAACCGCCACGACACACAGAGAGAGACGGCCGCTTGAGAAACGCATATACACACACACACATATCCCGACTCGAAAAAGAGCATGGACCAGCTCGCTCGCTCGCGCGGACGTGTAATTATTCAGGGATGAGTTATCGCGCTGAAAAACATTCTGCATAGCGTCGTCGCCCTGAGCCGCCGACAAAGACGTCTTTCGCTGTATTATACACACGCTTATATTCTCTCTCTGTGTATTATAATGCTACGCGAAAAGAACAAGGACGACGTGTTAAAAGCGATATCACATATTATTATATACACAGAGACTAGCCGCAGAGCTGATCCTCATGGACGAGAACGAAGAGATGGCTCGAGCGGAAGCCGACGACATCGCCGCTGCTGCCGTCTTCCTCGGTAGTCCGAAAATCCACGCCACCACAGGTATACTTGTACATTATATTTTCATTTATATTTATACACAATATATACGCGCATACCTACCTCTCGGCGAGTATATAATATACGGCAGTCGTCGGCTGAGCTGTGCGCGTATATATATATAATGCGCTTGCGGCGCTGCGCGCGTTCGCCTTTTTGATGAATACGTAATCAGCGAGCGCATGAGTTATCGGGCTGTTCGGCGTTTACGGGTAAGTGTAATGCGCGGCCGCCGCCGCCGCCGCCGCCGAGAGATGCAGCGATTCTCTGCTATATTTCAATCGAGAGGTATGTGCGCGTGTTTTCGCTGCAGAGTTGATATATTAAAAAAAAAAGAAAGTATTATAAGCCTGTGTATAATCATCGGATTTCGTTGCGCGGATAGATTGTATATATATGTATAATCAATCTGTATATATTCCGACAACACACACACACAGATTACAGCGAAGCGAGGGATGCGACGCTCTGTGTTATTGCAGCTGGCCGACAGCAGCGAGATGAAGCTGACGGTGAAGCTGTGCTACAGCATAACGCACAGGTCTTCAGAAGCTTCGTACCCAGTTTGGCTAAATATGCGGCCAACAGCATACTCGTCGTCGTCAGCGAGCCAGGTATAATTCATCATTTTTCGGCTCAGAAGTCGCGAAGCTATATATACTAGCCACCAGGGAATAAGATTAGCATACAACGACGCGCGACGATGATTATAATCTCTCTGAGGAAAATCCCTGCAGACATGTCCGGGAGAGAGAGAGAGAGGGGGCGTTTTCCGGCTTGTTTGCGCGGATTATATAGTATATAGTCCACTCATCCGTCAAGCCATAATGGCCCTCTAAACGAGCTCTCTATATACCTTTTCCCTTTCCCTCCTTTCTCTCTAATATAAGTGGACGTGCTGTCGCACTTGGCGATGAAGCTGTCGGGTTTCCCGTCGCAGCGCGTCATTGGTCTCGGCACACTCCTCGACAACTGCCGGCTGCAGCACGAGCTGGCCAAAGAGCTCGGCATCAACCAGGCGGCCGTGCACTCGATGGTCATCGCCGAGAGCGGAGCTACTTCCGGTAAATGTATATGTGTATTATAATGTGTTGAGTCGATTAGCGACGGACGAACGGAGTTCCCTTCCTTCCTTTTTTTTTTTTTTTGAAAGTGTGGGTGAGGTCGATGTGGGGGTTGTAGGCAACCCCTTTGCGTGGAGTCATGCTGTATATATATATAGCTTTTGTTTGCGGATTATTGGTGGTTGTATATTATAATTTATAAATTCGAGAGAGCGAAACTAGAGTGTATACTGTGCACATAGCCGTAAATGGTAATCCGCATGCAAATATACACAGAGTATAGCTTGAATTGACCTTTTTTTCTCTGCTCTCTCGAATCCGAATCGTATAGTACCAATATGGTCGGCAGCCTCGGTAATGGGCATGAAGCTCAAGGATATCGACAAGGACATCGGCGATCCGGAGGGCTTCGCCGCGGATTTGCATGCCAAGGTCGTGAATTGTAACAAAGAGCTGATAAGGCGCAAGGGTCAACATTGCTGGACCGCCGGGCTATGCACCTGCGAAATCATCGACGCCATTGTTCGCAACACTTGTGCCTGCCTCACCGTCTCGACGTTCGTCAAGGTGAGACCTGCTACTCGTGATTGTTGTTTGCTCATCGGCTTTTCGCCATCCCTTGCTATTGTTTGCTTATAAGAATGCAATTTCATAGTATTTTGAATATACAATTTCGTAATTCAATATCGAACAGGCATTGACGTATACGCAGTTTTAATTATTTTTCAACTCGCTCAAACAACCTTTTCCAAGTAAATATACACAGTCCCTTTTCACAGAGCAAACATAAAACAGAAATAAAAGCATACACACTGCACACACATACATCGATCGAAATCGGCCACGCGTATATGTATACTGATTCGATATTCAAACGGGAGCACACGTTTAGCAAACATCACGCACAAAGTTTGTCACCCCCCTCCTACTGTAAAAAAAAAAAAAGAAAATTAATAAAAACTTGTCCGGTTATATAACCTGTCATCCGCACTCGGGCGTCGTCAGCTAAAAAAATTCTCTCTCTTCTCGTTTCCCAATTAAAACTCTCGTCGTATCTCTCTCTCTCTCTCTTTCGAACTTTTGTAGGGCTGTCGTCACGGGCTGGAGAAGGACGTGTTCGCCTCGTTGCCGTGTGTATTGGGTCGAGCTGGAGTCCTTGCCTACATGCGACATCTGTACACGCCGGAAGAGCAGGAATTGACGAGCCGATCCTGTCGACGTATCTACGAAGCCCAGAAATCCGTCCTCGGAAGACTCGACGAGTAGTCGTATATATGTGTGTAGTAACCCGACGAGGGACTTCCCCTGCGGCGCGTGCCTACTGCTGCTGAAAAAATAAAGAGGAACCGCGCGTCGACACCTACTTTGCACGCCTTGTGTCCGATGCTCTCTCGCCTTATATTCTCTCTCCTTCCTTGCACCAGTGTTTTTTCGAGCTAAAGACCAAAGACACACACCGGATATACACAGTCTGCGCGTAAATTATCGACTGTACAGTATATTTTTTTTCTCTGTCTCCGTAGAAAAAGAAAAAGCGAGTCGTCGATTTGTCAGGCTTATAATAATATTCTGTTGTGTCGCGGACTCTCTCGGATTATCGCTCCTCTCCTTCTCGCCCGATGATATACGCACTGACCGCTCGAGAAGAAGAAGAAAAAAAAAATTCGCACTTGTTGCAGCAGCAGCAGCAGCAGCTTGGCCAATCATCGTCCGGTGCAATTGGCGTTATACTGCTTAATCTCACGTCCAAAGCTCCTCTCTTGCCTCAAATTAAAGCGTCGTGCGCGCGCGCTCGAAATTGAAGAATATATACAGCGAGAAGAGAGGCAAGAATTTATGCCGATGCGTCTTACTTAAACGCGGAGAGCGAAATCCTGATTAATGCATTTTTCGCGTACGCCCGATTATTCCGAGAAGAGAGAGAGAGAGAGATATCTTCGGCGGCGGCGATGCTTTTAGCCGGCAATTTCAGCGGCGCGCGCATTTATCATTTTCGCCCGGCGAATTATATATCTGTATATATATACGTGTGGTATATACCGCGAGTACGGATTCTTCATAGTCACGTTGGATAATAACGAAAGCAAACAATGATGTATATACAGCAGCTTCTCTCTCTCGTCCCTATATAATATATCCTTCTGTGCGCGCACTATACAAACATATACACTACTACTGCGGCCGCACATAATGCTTCGCGTGTGTATTATATATGAACATAGCGTATATACGATAGAGACGCGTGTATATATGAATATAATAAGCGTGGCAGCGATTCTTTTATACTGCATTAGAGAGAGACTCGCGGATCATTTTTCCAGCCAACAACAAAGGGATGAACAGCTCAATCGTATAGCTACCGCACTACTGTATAGTAGTCCATTCAGCCTTTCATAAGGATCAAAATTCATCGACGCTGGTGTACATTATAAGAGCACATACATCACATATGCAGTATAGTGTAGGAGCTTCTGATGTTTTTTTCTCCGATGCAGCCGAGTTATTTTTAGCTCCGAAACTAGCTTTCAATTAAAAGCGGAGCCGGTCGCGAGGAGCCAAGATAACCAGTGGGAGGGGGAGGTAGCTTCCAATCTACCTACCGGTCTCTCTCTCTCTCTCTCTCTCTCTCCTCGTTTTTCTCCCGCAGTTCCTTTTGCCAAGAGCCGTCGGTTTCTTCCTGCTCCTTTTGCTTCGTCTCGCGCGCTCGATCTTTTTCGATTTACTTCTCTGTCTCTCTGTTTCTTGCTTTCTTTTAACGGTCCTCTGTATGTATGTGTGTGTGGGGAAGAGCAAACACTATAATGTAGGAACGGGTTATGCTGAATTCGGGGATTGATTCGTCGGGGCATCATCACGTCTATACAATGATCTTTGCTAAATGTCGATATTTTTCAATATTATTTTATCTTTTTTTTCATATCATCATTAATACACGCGCTAGATTATTTTCTCGCGAGGGAGAGAGCTAATTAACTCGAGAGAGAAACCAGTTGCAGCGGAGGATTTATCAGCGATCGAATATTTACACTCCTTATTAGCCGCGAAATCTCGAGCGCGCGGACATTTCCAATCAAAGCTGATGGTATAATAGAAAAACACGAAAGAGAGAGAGAGAGAGAGAGAGAGAGACGGAACTTATACATACCGTGCGCGCGCGGACAATCGCTTAATTCTCCTCTCTCTCGCTCGATATACGCAAACTCGTCCTCGGCGCATAAATTTCTCTCTCTCTCTTTCTACTCGCCTTATAAGCTTCCTCTCTCTCTCGTCGATAATCTCTCGCGGAGAGAGAGAGGCATATATACCTATATACATTATCTCGCGAGTCAGCGGGAGCGCGCCGCGTGATTCGGCAGCGCGCTGCGTATAGCCGATTCATTATTTTCGCTAACGAATCTCTCTCTCGTATATAGTCGTTCCTTTTTTCACGGCTCTCTGATGTGGCGATCTGTTTGTTTGCTTTCTTTTTTTTCGCTTTCTCTCTCGGCACAGAGCACACACATGCGCACGATGCTGACAAACGAGATTGCAAAAAAAAGGAGAAGGACGCGAAAGAGAGGGAACGGCCTAGAAACGATTACAACTTCATCGCGCGCGGAAGGCTCTCTCTCTCTCTCTCTCTCTCTCTCTCTCTCTCTCCCGCAACAAGTATATGGCTTTTAATTTTTATCTTTTATTCCCGAGTTCATCAATATTAATCCGGAGGTATTTTTTTGTTCCTCGCCGAGGACCTGTAGCCACAGCTCCTTAATGATAGTCGTGTTTTGCACCGAACACGCGCGCTCCCGAGCTTTCGTATATACTAGGCGTGCGTATACATTTTTTTTTTTTTTTCATTTTCGATCTCTCTCGCGAGTGCGGCAATTAAAACGTCGTCGCGCTCTTGCGCTATACCTATATACATGCACAGCTCGTATACAGTCGTCATCGGTTTTTCGACAATTAAAACGGCGAGTAATTCCTCAAAAGGGCTGGCGCAATAAATCCCGAAAAGCCTCCGATAAATTTTTAACCTACACACAGCAGCCCTCTCTCCGTTTATTGCTTTTCATCTTTCCTCGGGATCTCGAGCCACGCGTAACGCAATAAAACGAGCCTTCAATAATTCCCGCCTCTACTCTGCTGTATATAGTATACGCGCAAATGAAAAAACTACCCAATACGTGTGTGTGTGTGTGTGCCAGAGCGATCGATCAAAAAACGACGAGAGAAGCGAGCGCAGCGCAACGAACACGTGAATTTCTCTGTATACCTCCACGGGGAGATGAGAAATAAAAAAAAAAAGAAAAGGAAGAAACAAGCGCGCGACAAAAGATCGTCCGGAAAAAGGGAGAGAGAATTTCGTGGATTCGTGCAGCGGCGGTGGCGATGCGAGATTAAACGTCGCATCGGACAGGGCCGATAGCGTTGATTGTAATTAATAGCCGCGCTCGCAGCTCTCTGAAGCCGGTTAATTGTCCCAGAGGGGAGGTATATTGGAGGCAAGAGAGTGAGAGTAACTGCGGAGACTCACGCCACACTGCATCAGGCCCCAGATATTGGGACCTTTGGGTATTTCTCGCATTGCGATTCGATCGCGGCTTCTTGTCGTTTTGCGAGCTTTGCCGGGATTTCTAGGCGCTGATCATGTGTGGAGGTAGGTATACAAGTGGTATTGTGGCTCCCCCTCCGGAGTCTGGGGATACAGGAACAAAACGAGTGTATCACCGGTCGGAGCTGAGGCTTTATTTGAGGAGTTGCAGCAGAGCAGTGTCATTACTGATGTAGAAATCTGGGTTACCGATAGGAGTGTGATACTGGGAGGGAGGCTCGGATGGTACGACAGTTTCCTGGGGTTGTTTTTATTTTTCATTTAGAAATCAGTTTTTTGCTTTTGCTATTATTGTTTTGACGTTCGTTTATTCGTTTATTGTTCCGATGAATAATTATTTAGCTTTAGGGAGTTTTTGGTAATACATATTGGGACGTGCAGAAAAAATATGAATTGAATTTGTATTAAACTTACATCATGTCGCAATACTGGTTGGATGGATTCCTGATGCAATATGTCATGGCGATGCAAATTATCTGAAATACGAAGAAACATGCGTGTGCATTACTTCTTTATTATGTGATTCAGTATCGATAAGTGTAACAGTACTAATTTATACAGAATATCAGGCGTTTGGAAACATTAGAAAAATTGCATAATATTATAACAATAGATATCTTAGTTATCATTCATTTTCTTTTAATTACTTTGCAAACAATTAATGTTTCAAATATTATTGAGGATGCAGCGATATCACCTGCATGATTATTGATGCGCTACGGTGCGTTTCCAACCCTCCGGATAAGACTTTATCTTTGCGCGCAGAAGGCACGGATCGATACAAATGCGCGTAGCGAGAAATAAACGTACAAATCAACGAATATAATTGAATTTACCCAATATACTTTCCAAATATTTACTCAGCAATCACGTAAAAAAAACAAAGTTAAACTATGCTACCCCTTAGTTATTATCTTTTTTAATAGCCCAATGTAAAATGCAATAGCGACTGCATCGCCTAAATAAACAACAAATAAATCTCCTGCAACGCGGGAGACGTGCTCGCAACAATCCGTACAAACTCAGCAGCAAAACATCGTACATGTGACTCGGAAATTCATGTGATTTCCAAGAGCCAGAGCTTATTTTTGGAAAATACACGCCCATAAAAAGGACGTACCCATATAGCCGCGCTTTGCCCGGGATTACATCAGCCCACATCGGTGTGCCTTTACGTACGGATTTCCCCGCATACGTGCAAAATAGCACGTGTAGTGAGATGGGTTGCAGCAGATTGGCAAACTGTCATCTTTTTTACATGAAAGCAATGCAAATGCGATTGATTATGCGTGAATCGAGGGGAAATATAAATAGACTGTTTATACACTTACTTTTCGAAATGCAAAGTTGAAAAATAAAAGATATACAATATTTTTTGCCCCTAATTTATTCAAAATTCGTCCGTTTTCATTATTAATTTGCAAAAACCTTCAGAATAATGTATTACGGGTTTTTACACAACTATTACACGTGTTGCGCCTGTGGCTCACAATCGTGCATCAGGGGGGAAGAAATTCCGATAAGACCTGCCTTATTCTTTTTAGCGCATGCGTCATTGGCTACCTGATGCTTTCGATGCTCTATACATATATGTACATATAAGGGTATATCCCACTCTCTAAAATTTGAACTTTGTATTTTTGTTTATCTTATCATTGAAAAGTTGTTACAGGTCGCCTAATGTCATTGCGTATAATACTTAGACACATACTGTGCTGTAGTCTAGAAACAATCGACCGAATTCACGTAACTGCTCCGATAAAAACGAAACCTCATAAAATTTTTCATTATTCGAGATTCGAGCTATTTCCATCAGAAGCTCCTGTAATGAATTCGATCCGAGTCGAATAAAAACGAAGTCAAATTTAAAACCGTCGAAGAAACTCATAGCCCAATAAATATTCAGGCCATTGTTTATCACGAGCGAAGGAAGAAAAAAATCCCGAAGAAAAAAAGGAGTACAACAACAAGAGATTCGTTGGAGGTTAGGTAACTGCAGTATACTCGCGCGCGAGCGCTTGGCGCACGCTCGGCTATATAAAAGTAGAGGCAAGGTCACCTCCAAATACATACTTAGACGCCGGAGCAGTGTCAGGAAGAGTTAGTCGTGCCGGGCGCTTCGACCTGAAAACGTCATACTTACCGGGGGATTCACACTCTCATATCAGCAGTGACATTTCTTTTCCTCATACACCTGAATCGAGTGAGTATATTTTATGTTAGTATGTCTCCGGCTTAATATTTTGAACTTGAACCCTTATCAATTGCAATAGTGTAATCTTTCTTCATTCATTTATCATCTCTCGAAAGAGAGGAGAGATAATTCCAATCGTGGTCTGTCATCCGTCTTCTCGTTTCAATTATTGGGCTATTAATTCGGTTTATCGGAGCTCGAGAGAGAGAGAGAGAGTGTGTGTGTGTGTGTGTGTGTGTGAATGAAAATTTGTAGTGTTCGAGTGTTAAAAGTTTTCGTTGGAGATTAGATTAAGTTGTGTGATGCAACAGCCATTACGTTGTTTAAACAGTGTGCGATTTTTTTTTCTCAACTTGAGCGAGAAGCATTAGCTTTTATGAATGAGTCAATTTGTCAAACATTAAACTAGATTACTAGCGAAGCAGATAAAATTTTTATTTTTTTCCTTCTATTTCGAGGCTTTGTATCGATAGGAAAAATTTATTTTTGCCGAGTAACTGTTGCATTCACTTTTCGCGATATATATTTTTGCACTTGTTATCAGAGCTCGGTGCCGAAAAAAGAGAATATAAATATAGCAAACGGATGAAGGAATCTGCTTTACCAGCTAAATGCTTCGGCAAAGATCAATGAACCGGATTATTGCACGTTGAACTCGCGTTGTATTGATATAAAGTATAGAAGGTAATAAAAAAGAGATGTCGGCGTTGCAGTGACTAATAATCGATTGCATGGAAGAAGGATCTATTTGCAGCTCGTGACTTTGCAACGGATTAATTGAAAAATAATTTTCGAAAAATAACATATGATAACCAGCATAGTGTGGTGTAATTAGAAAATCGTTTAAAATTATATGTTTCGGTCTCAAGAGAAATTTGCAATCACTCTGCAGTAGTGTCATCACTTTCTATTATTCAAACACACTTACAAAATAGTAGACTTCGCTAATACATAGCACATCCTATATTCCATATACTATTGCAAGTAATTGTACCGTTTTTCTTCAGAGCATGTATACAGTTTAAAAAATTGATTTCACCTCGAAATACAATTATGCCGTTACAATAGCTGTACACACGTTTTCACGGTATGACATCATACTACTAAAGCTGTCGCGATCCATCTCAATCTTGCCTAATACATCGAACCATGAATAAAAATTGCACTTAGAAAAACAAAATAATAATAAAAGCGACAAACACAATCAAGCAAAAAATATTATCTATAATCATAGCACTGAATGCCCTATCGAGCGTTTCAACTTTTCGCGCTCGGAATCCGAGACCCGTGGCGGCATCCACCGTGAGAAATCAATACTGTCGGCTCTCGCTCCAGTCGGCCGCGCGCATTTCGTATTATTGCCGCTCACAGCTTAGTAAGCCCCCCATCGAGCAGGACGGATCTAAGAAAAGATATCTTTCTCTCTCTCTCCGGTGAGTCTTCTGAAACTTTCGCTTCGCGAGTTCAATTAAAAAGTTTACTTTTTTTGCTCTCGTTTTTTCTTTTTTCCTCCAAAGGAGAGATTGTGTTTGTGTGTACGTGCAGTTTGCAAGGTGCGTGTCTCTGAATCGATCGCGGAGGGGGATGTATCGGACGGCTGTTTTCGGAGCGTGACCTTTTTGACCTTGCCGATTCGGTGGATTGGAACGTGGCATGGGGTTTATATTTTCGGGAAGACATGCTGCTAGTATAATTTCGACTCGTTTTTTTTTTCTTTCAATTTTCGACTGTAATTGTTAGGCAGAGTCGTTACTTTTTTTAATAGAGAATATTGTACCGGATGGCTCTGTTATTACTTTTAAAAACATTCTTTCAAATTCCTTGACTCCTCGAGTACAGTTAGGGACGTGCAAAAGTCAAGAAAAAGCGGCGACTATATTTTTACCGTATCACTTTCTTTATTCCAGATAAAACACAACGATGGCATCCGTAAAGGAGGAACTTCTTACAACAGTTACAGAGCCGCCAACGACGGGCCGTAATAAAATTACGGTTGTCGGTGTCGGCCAAGTCGGAATGGCCTGCGCTTTCAGCATCCTGACAAACGTAAGATAAATCTCTATCTTCTTGATGGCCAATTTTATTTCTACAAACTCATTAAATTAGCAAAAAAAAATAAAAAAGTATTGTAATCGAGTTATAGCGTCAGCACATCCACGCATGATATGCAAAAACTGTCTAAAAAGAAACCTCTCGAACCTAATTTAATTACAATGTTTTTGCCGCGTGTGCCGATAAAAATAAAACAATGTAATCCACTTCATTATTATGCGCGCGGCGACAAGTACATTTTCGCACCTATCATTATACTTACGGTCGTGCGCGCGATCTTGTATAGAAGGAAAAAGAGCGATTGAAGGACACTCGTCTATGTAGAATGAATGGATAGTTGTTCAGAGGCAGAGTCAATAAGGAACTGCAGTAGTGGCTTATTAAATCGATTTTCTTCTCACAGAGTATAAAATTGAAATTTTCTGAAAATTTTCCAGCCGCTCGAATATGTTACAAAGTGGCTATCGCGTCTCTGAGTGCGTGCCAAAAATATCAAATTTACTGTCTATTTTGATTCTCTTTGATCGCTCGTCAAAGATATAAGCCGGTATAATTAAAAAATAACCGCTCTTCAACGGGATGATGAACGCAAACTATTCTCATTATTTTTTTTATTGTAAAAACAGCACGTCTCGAGCGACCTGGTTCTGATCGACGTGATGGCCGACAAGCTCAAAGGTGAGATGCTGGACTTGCAGCACGGAAGCGCCTTCCTCAAGAACGCCAAGATCAACGCGAGCACTGATTACGCGGCCTCGGCCAATTCGAGCATCTGTATCGTCACGGCTGGAGCACGTCAGCGCGAAGGTGAGACCAGACTCGACTTGGTCCAGAGAAATACCGACATCTTCAAGGGTATCATTCCCCAGCTGGTCAAGTACAGTCCCAATACGATTCTCATAATCGTCTCGAATCCCGTGGACATTCTGACCTACGTTGCCTGGAAGCTATCAGGTCTGCCGAAGAACCGAGTCATCGGAAGCGGTACCAACCTGGATTCCGCCAGGTTTAGGTTTTTGCTGTCTCAGAGGCTCAACGTCGCACCTACGAGTTGTCACGGATGGGTCATTGGCGAACACGGAGATACAAGTGGTGGGTTATAATATTATGAAATGTACTCTCTTTGAGAAATCAATTAATTTTTATCTCTAATCTCCTCCTCGCGAGTATAGTAGAAAAAGAAGAGTCGACATTTTTTTCCTTCGTCCGCAGCTTTCGATTATATATTTATTTATGACGATGACGCCGCGAAACCGCGCAACCGATCGATAACGATTTTTGAACAAACACAAACGGACAAACGATTCAGAGCGCAAGCCGCGCGGCGGCCCCTTGACAAATTAATAATTGAAACTTAAAGATAACAATCGGAGAAACATAAAAGAAGTCTGCTTTTCGCTGAAGACAAATTACGTTCGCGACTATAGGTATGACTCTGCAA
>UCQR01104309.1:0-10917 GCA_900474235.1 Cecidostiba semifascia | reverse complement strand
GTATAAGACTGATTTATTATATATCTTTCTTCATAAAACGTTCTCAATGAAGTTAGCCGTGAAAATTACTTTTTCAAAATTCAACACCACTTTCACGCGGGTCTTGCTAAAAAGTTCACAAATTTTCGTTTCGGATGATTGTTGTTTATTTTGCATATTCAAAGATTATTTTACTTCAAAGCAAAGTTATTATGAAATATCTGGAAAGCAAGAGTCTGAAAAAGTTTGATCGCAGCAAATAGTCGGTAACAGAATGGTGCTCGCGATCAGCCCATGGATTCTCAGAGGAATAACGAATCGCTTTTTCTGCAAGTCGATCCATGGCAGTATCGGTTTCAAGCGAAAAATCGGCACCCTATCATCCCTAGCCAATAATACCTCGTGCAGCAGTATCATCAGAACAAGAGCAGAGAGGAACTACAGCGATTGCATGTAAGATTCAACCGAACCATTTGCATTCCTAATTAAAGCGTATTAGCTATCAATTTTTGTAAGGAGAGAGAAAAAAAATCGAGCATATCTCTTTCCTTCGAGCAAGTAAGACCTCATCTCGAGGCGCTTATCTGCATAAAAAAAAAAATAAATAAACGATGCAAAGTAAGTGGACCATCCCGAGGCGATATAGTAGCTTAATTTCTCATTCACTCTGCACTTGCCGGATAAAATTCGCCGTATGAATTATTTATGCTATTAAGGCCGTATGTAAAATTCATAACCTCAACGCAGAGAGTAAAAGCCGCCCTTAAAGTCGGCCAATAAATCAGCTTCGATAATATTACATACACGCATGAGAGAGTTATAATTCTGCGCGCTGATTATAGGAAATCGCCGCCGTGTCTGCGCGATGAGCTGATATGCAACGTCGTCGAACCTGTTCAGGACGGGCTGAACAAGGTGACCATAGTGGGCGCCGGTATGGTAGGGATCGCTTGTTGCAACGCCATTCTCTTCCAGGTAAGTGACACGCTACCTACCGTACCTGCCGTGTGCGGTAGAAATTTGAATTATATATATATGTACATTTATCGACGCGCGATTTGCCGGTTATTTTATTTTTTTTTTTAAAGAAAATCAGCAGTCACATCGCTATGGTCGACGCTTTTCCCAAGAAACTCAGGGGAGAAGGACTGGATTACTCGCACGGCCTGTCGTTTCTGAATGATCCTCACGTGGAGTACGACACAGGTGTGCGATAAGTATAATACTATATAAAAATTGCAACGCGAGAAAAACAGAGCAGTAAAAAAATTACATAAAAAGGCGATCGCTAATAAACTTTCATGTGAGAATTATTCATCGTTATTGGTGTCTTATATGAGATTCGATATTATAACGTAGTTTGTCTCGACGCAAACACACGCACATCTGTCTCTCTCTCAACTTCTTTGATATAATACAATATATAACGACGATTAATAAGGATGAACTTGTATACGTTCATCGATCGTCGCAATGGCAAGGCCAGGGGCAGCTGGAAAACAATAACATCGCATATCATAATATCGTCGGTATTATATACCGAGCGCAACAAAAAAAAAACAATAAGCGCGAACTTAATCGTATTTGTATGCGTCGCAGACTTCTGTATCTCCAGCAATTCACGAGTCGTGATCATAACGACGGGCGCGAGGCAGTGCAAAAACGAATCTCGGCTCGAGCTAGTACAGCGCAACGCCGACATAATAAAGAGCATTATTATACCATTAGCCGAGTACAGCCCGAGAGCAGTCTTTGTGATCGTGACGAATCCAGGCGAGTAATTTTCCACACCTAATATATGCTTCTCTTTCTTTTTTTTTTTTTTTTGGACGGCACAATATAACGCGCATGATCTCATTGTCATGGATGTGCGATTTTGATGGGCATTTACACTATTCACGAGCATTGGTATTCATCGAGCAGATTACGAGTATATACCCTTGACTCGAAGCGCGCGCGCGCGAAAAAAAAGAGACCGAGGAAGTATAGCTATCTCGCACTCTTGATGACTCAGCGCTCTTCCCTGCGTGCACCCTTGATTATATATTGCAAACGCATGAAAATCACAAGATCATCGGGATTTATTTATTTATTTTTTTTTTCTATCCTTCTGTATAGTGGACATACTGAGCTGGCTGGCATGGAAAATAAGCGGCTTACCGGTGAACAGGGTCATAGGCAGCGGCACACACCTGGATACCTCGAGATTTCGCTACATGATTGCCAATCGCATTGGCGTCGCGGCGCACTCGGTTCACGGCTTCGTCGTCGGCGAGCACGGGGATAGCCAAGGTAAAACGTGGGGCGAACGACACGCGGGTCGTATATATATACGTTTATTCCGCGGCAAGGTTTTTTTTCAAACACTTCCTCGAGTGTTGCAATTATATTTTTGACTATTATCGAGATTGTTCTCGAAGGCATTGTATACGAAAACCGCTGGGATATCAGTCGAAGAAAAAGAAATATATTATACAATATACACAGTGACATAATTCACAACACAGAGCGCGTATATAATACCGATTTTTTTGTCTGTACACACGATTCGATTATTATATATTATCTCATTTATAGTTCCGCTGTGGTCGGGCGTCAACGTAGCCGGCGTGCAATTTCGGGACGTGCTGCCAAACATCGGCATGTCCACGGACGATGAGAAGTGGCACGAAGTCGTCAAAGACGTCGTAAACGCGTGAGTCCCTGAGCCGTCTCTCTTACCATTTAAATATATAATATATATAATACTGATGTATATATATGTACATCGTTGGTTCGCGCGAATTTCAAGTTTCGTGGCGTATACCGCGAATCGCCGATATATAGAAAGTATATTTTAATAAGAAGAAAAATTTTAAGCATCACTAAAAATGGTCCGGCTTTATATTACAGCGGAGCGACAGTGAGGTGTCTGAAAGGATATTCAAATACCGCGATCGGACTCGCCGTCGCTGACATCGTCAAGGACGTTCTGCGAAACGCTCAATCGGTCAAAGCCGTCTCGACGCTTGTTCAGGTATTATTTATTGCATATGCGTGTATATCGAGAGAATCGAGAGGCAGTGAAGATTTTTGAGATTCTCCGCGAGTAATTATAATAATAAATATGACGGAGAAAAATAACGGAAAAAACGCGATGTTTATAATATATAATCTATATTTTATTCAATTTCTGTTTTGCCGCCGCGCGCGCGCGTGCATGTTATTTTTGTAACGTCTTTGTTTATCCTTGCGCAGTCGTCGTGTAAATCATTTATAATCGAACGCTATACATCCAGCATACAAAGTTTATTTTCTCGGAATGAAGTAACGCAGTATTTTAAGATAGATAAATGAAAATACAAATAACCCATCGTGATCATTACAAAAGAGTCAAAATTCGCGATTATTCGAGAGTCCGATATTCGGCATTGACTGACCCACATGTGCTCGCACTGTGTAATTTCGACGCGATTAAGAAAGAAAAAAAAAAGTCCACTCTTTCGCGCGACGATACCTTGAATATCCCAGGGAATACTAATACCAATCGCAAATCGACAATCTCTAGGGTCACTACGGCATCTGCCAGGAGATGTTTCTCTCGCTTCCGTGCTGCGTCGGCGAGAACGGAATCGGCAGTGTCGTTCGCGTCCGGATGACCGAACAGGAGCAGAAGCTCCTCCAAACCTCGGCCGATATCGTCTACAACGTCCAGAAGAGCATCAAGCTCTGAGAAGAGATTGTTTTTTTTTTTTCGTTTTGTTATCGTCATCTTATATATTCGTGTAAATTTAGTATCGCCGCGATTTTCCGCTAAATAAAACAGCTATAAATATAATTGCGAAAACTGTTGTTTTTCATAGTTGATAAAAGCGGCGAGGCGATCAGGCTATATACTCGCAAGCAATTCTATTCAAAAGAAGCCGATTTGCATGCGGACGATAAAGAGAAAATTTATTTTGCTTATACAGTTACTGCGAAATGATTTTATAATTTCGTTCTGCGAGTGTGTGTGTATATTTGTGGAATAGCTGCTCTCTCGACGCAGTTTGCACAACGCGCGCGTGTGATTCTCGAGAAAAATTGACGTAATCCTCCTCGCTGCTGATGTTTCTCGCGATTCCTCAAAGGTCACCAGCTGAGATTAAAAATCCAAGATTTTGAAAAAAAGTCTTCCGTTATATATATATATACTCAACTGAATACACGAGGCAATATAATTACAAACAAAAGTGCCGCGATCTTCCTAAAAAGCCATATATACTGAAAAAAAAGGTGAAGATACATCGGTATAAATCTATATGCGGGTTCATTTCCAAACGCGGAAGTATACAGCGGGATTTTGCACGCTAATGGCGCATTAAGAGCAAACAAAACCAGTTTTCGAAAATTCCTTACGCGCACTCGATATATATATGCGTATATAGTCGATCGCGGAAGAAGGAATCGATCGTCCTCCCCGGAAGCACTGTATTATAGTATATTATGCGTACATCATCCTATAATAGACGAGAATGATGAGATTCCTTATATACAAACACAACGACGAACATATTTAAATAATCGGGGGAGGGAAAGATGGTTGCTGCTGCTGCTGCTGGAGAACGGTCGCGAGTTTACGTATATACACATACAGAAGGACGCTGTACGTGTATATGTATACGCGAGATTTTTTCGCCGCATCAGGCTAGGCCGCGGCAAGGTGAGCCGAAGCTTGGAAGATCGGGCCGTAGGTGTCGCTCGCTGTTCGCATGTATAAACTTTTCGATTTTCGCCAATTTTCATTTTAGTTTTTTCATTATCCGCCTACTATAATACAGCTCGTAATTGTAATAATACTTGAAAAACGAGCTGACGGTAATTTGTTTTGAAGAATCGGCGCGGAAAAAACGACGTTTCCACTGTTCTGCACCTCTCTTTCGTGCGCACAGTTTATAATTTATGCATGCAAGCACCTTCGGCTTTTCATTTTTCAGCGCAATATGAATTCTAAACGACAGCGCGTATCGGCGCTTTGACTGACACGAGAGGTGTAAGAGAAGAGCATATAACTGCGACTTGTTTAAAAAATTATCAAAGAGCGTATTTTTTTTTTGTTCGAGATCGACCCGAATAAAATCGAGTTGAAAAGCGCGCAGTAATCGTGTCAGACTCGCGAAAAAAGAAAAGAGCGACGAATGATAACACCTGGACTGATTTTTCTCAGCGGCTCTTAATAATATACGCAGGTCGTGATAACACGACTGTGCATGAGGCACAAGCCAGCCTTGACTCGAGTCCATTATGAAGTAATAAATGCGAACGATAATATACCAAAGAATCGGCGACGGCGGTGGTGGTGGTCGTAAAGTGTAACGTCCTTTCTTATCTCAAAGGCTCGAATTAAACTTTTGAAAGTTTGACGCCGGCGACAAATCTGTGTCAATATAACGCTCGCATCATCATCATCATCATCATCATCACAATGCGCGAGAGGAACGACGAAGTAGGTTTTGATTTTCGAAGCAGTTGTTCTATACAACACAGGAAGCGGTCCAATTTGCGCGTGACGTTTCTTATCGCGACTGTGATTTCGGGAGGCTATAATGCTTGATTACACAGATGATTTGCCCGCTTAGTCATGCATAATTCGTCAAAGTGTCTGCTTTTCTTTAAGAAGGCATGTTTTTGCATCATGAATTATTCTTCAACTTATCGGTTATTATACACGTAAATTCTGTGCATCCTTCCTTATGAAAATCCTTCAGAAGCACAGAATCATCCTCCGAGAGTGAAATTACACCGACACCATCAACATCAAGGTGGGGCCCCAACTTAACATTCGTACGATCCTGGGAGGGGCTCGAGCTCATCTGGCAGCAGCAGCAGTAGCAGCATATATACATACAGGTGTCAGAGAGTAGCTCGCCTACACACACTCGTGCCGTGGGCCCAGTCTCCGCACAAGCGCACTATCTATACAGCAGCAGCAGCAGCTTCGCTCGTATGCCCCCCCTACCATAGCAGCACACCGACCGATCGACGATTTTTCGCTGCGCGCAGCATTTCTCCGGCAGTCCTCCGGCCGCAGTGTCAGTCAGGCAGCAGCAGCAGCAGCAGCGCGCGCGTGAGAGAGAGAGAGACTCGTCGAGGTTTATAATATACAGCTGCCGCGCCGTTGCTGTGAAGCACCAGCTGGTGTCTATTATACACCATCAGAGGATATAGAAAAGCCACAGCTGGAGCAGCTAGATTAGCCGACCGCACCGATGTGACAGTCTTCCAGGGGGCTGCGGAGAAGTCGTCGCAAGGCGCCTCTCGACTGCACTTGCGGACCACAGCAGCAGCAGCAGCAGCAACATGACGATATCGTACGCGAGCGAGGTGCCGAACGGCTCTGCATTTGGCTGCTTCTGGAGGATCCTTATCAAGTGAGTTGTAATATTCGCGCGCTTTTCATCTCTTTTCTCTTTTAAACGTCGCCGCTGTATAGACTGTATAGCGAAGTAGGTCGCTGTGCCCGTACAAAAGACGTGTGCGTGCATGTATATGCGTATATACGAGCTGCGAAATATTATGTATACGTCGGTGTGCAGAGGCTACTTTATACTAGCGCGAGTACATATCCGCCGCCGAGCCTATATAACGGGATAAAACGGAAAACTATTTCGGAGTACAAGCCATCACACACGCACACACACACACAAAGTGTCTATATATATATATATATATATATATATCGCCTGCGCGCGTACGTGTGTATATATACCGATAGATTTGCGCGCGAGAGCACGAACCAGTCGCGCTCGAGCCGAGCATTGACGTAACGCTCGATCTTTTTCCTTCTCTTTCTCTCGATTCGCGTCGATCTTTTCGTTATACTTTTCCATACAACGCTCACGATATACGGACGTGTGTCATTAGTAAAATACCGATCCTCCGGTGCAGCGTGCGACTCAAGGTCCAAAGTCGATCTTTGCTGTAAGTCCTTGGCTGCAGCTAACAGCTGTGCAACCGTCGCGCTCTCTCTCTCTCTCTCTCTTTCTCTTTACTCTCGCTACACGAGCTTTTTTTCCCCTCCGACTATCGGTCCTCCCGGATTCCTTTGACCCTATGACGCTGTTCGTCGCGACAACGCGTGTATAGTCATATATATACATGTATATATGTATATAATACACACACGCGATCTCGAGCCGCGAGCAAACTGGTTTGTAGCCTGACACAGGATAAGGCGCTTTTTTTACACTCGGAGAGAGAGAGAGATGTGATGTATCGTGCGTGGATAATCCGTGTGTGTGTGTGTTCTCGGAACTTCTTTCTGATCGGTATACATATTATATATTATACATACACTGTATACACGCGCATATATACACAAGCGTAATATCTATACTGAAGCTTCGAGTAAAGAATCACGCGCGGCTGCGGCAGTGAACTTGAAACCGCTCATATACATCATCGATGTATATATGAGCCGACCGATCTCTTACCGATCATCATCATCAACGGGGCGCATATACATATTATATCGGCTGCCGCCTAAAATAACGCCAAAGACAAAGATGGCGACGAGTGTATATAGCGCTATTGCGATATATCGCAAACGACGACGGTGGTATGTACGTTGTGCAACGGCGATTCGTAACTTTCGAGTCGCGCGCGCGCACTCGCCTCTATAAGCTCTCGAGACACACGGTAGCGCATATTATACACACCACAGCTGTATCTGTGGTGTGTGTGTGTGTGTCTATATAGCTGCACAACAGACACACACATACATGATCGGGAGAGAGAGAGAGAGAGAGGCCTTGAAACTGGATTTTCGCATGCGGGAGCAACTCCGCCGGCTTCGCCACTACCGCGAGGACGATCATCCTTGATAGCTCTCTCTCTCTCTCTCGCTCTCTCGACGTTCGCGGAATATATATTCGGAGATGGCCGATCGCCGAGAGGTGATTGTCCTTCGGTACGTGTGGGAGGATTTTTGTTTTTGAATAATATACGCGATGGTTTCTCTTTCGATTCGGCTGATTATTGATTTCCCGAGAGATTTCAACGCGTGATTAAACGTGGACCGTGATTTTGTATCTTCTCTCTTTTGTTCCGAAAAATTTGAGAGGATGATGATCGGTATTATAACGACGAAATAAGACACCAAGTGCATATCACACGCACTGGTATATACGGTGTGTGTGTGGGCACAGGTGTTCGAATCGGTGATTCACGATTCAGACATTCTTGCATATATCGCGTGTGTGATTATAAAGTGTACTTTAGCGATGAATTATTTTTCTGCAGTCTTCTTCTTCTTCTTCTTCTTTGATTAAATATCAACGGAAATCGCGCAGGCGCTAGAATAAATGTCAATTCGCACCGGTATAGTACACAGCAACTATGCAAATATTATTATTCAAATACGACCGGCGCGCGAAAAGACGTAGCGCAAAGAGAAAATAAATTCTAGTCACACACACGTCGTATAAGTCATATATAAAAACACTGCGTTTCCCTGTAACGCATTATTTTCGAATTATGCAACTCTGTGTGTGTGTGTGAGTGTGTCTTTACTGCGTATCATCCTCTCGCCTGTATACTGATGCTGCACGATTCGGAAATCAAATATTACAGGACAGAATGTAATTTCCATGAGTTTTACATTTGTCGTCGGCTATCCCGGATCACCCTGACTTTCACGTTCGCGATTTCCACTGATGAAAAAATCAGCTCGCGATATACAAGCTAATATCAGGCTAAACGCGTGCTGCCGAAGGTCAGCTGCTTTCCCGCAGCGAGTTTGCATATTATAAAGAAAAAGCCGTCGACGCCTTGTATACAATATGACAAAGCGCGAGAATTTATAGCCGTTGACTCGCGAAAAATAAGTCTTCTGGTGGCTTCCTCGTTAAAATCGACGGGTCGCGTGTCTGTGTGTACATATAAAGCCTTTTATCGGGGTGTATCGTGATGCGAGGGGTAGGACAATGAAAGTGTTTTTCGATAATTTGGACAATTTCTATATGTATATATATATGACGCAGATTTTTCAGAAGCTCTATTGAGTAATTCGACGATTTTCGACGTAAATTTTCCGAATATACTTATAACTCCCGGCGATACAAAGAGTCCTGTATCTATAATATCCTGGAAAGTTCATTAAAATCCGTGTTTACATCCTTGAATTCACATAACCAGTATATCGGTACGCCGTGTGTGTGTCTATTAATAGAAATGAAAATCCCACCGGATCCCATCCAGGCTTCTAAAAATATACCTAACCAGTATAAGAGCATAAATAGTCTCGTCCTTTTTCCCGCGCACTCGCTATAATAACCCGTCTATAAGGATCTAAACCCGTAAGAAGCAGTCAGCTGGCAGGTAAAGTGAGGCTCAATTAGCGATGCATGTAAATCGCCGCGTGCATGTGCTCGCGAACTTTCGTAAAAGTCGCTAACGACTTTCACGCGAGCGATGCGTGCTGCAGTATCTATATGCATACGTGTGCACGTGTGTAACTCGCTCGAAGCGGACTCACTTTCTTATATATATATATAAGTATATACATCGCGCGTACAGGATCATAGCGCCGATGGCGGATCTCTCGACTGCACTACGGAAGCTGCAGCGCAAAACATATCGGCGCTGATGCTATTAATAGATCTGCTCCAGGAATAGAAAATCTCGGTTATATCCTCTCCCCGCGTGTGTATATGTATATATATATCAACTATATGTAAGCCTGTATATAGTTAAAGACTTTTTTCTCGAGGACCGGTTGCAGGTATATATGTGCTGCGCGTATATACTCGCTGAAGCTATATAATCTTGAGAAAAGAGAGAGAGAGAGAGAGAGATAAGGCGCGGGCGCGGAAACGGTGTAATTGCGCAAAAATTACGCGCCGCCGACCTCAAAATGCGTCGCAATGGCCAATTATTCGAGACGCCGCCGCCGTCGAGTCTCACTGTACTTTCTTCTCTCGCGGCGCCGAGCTTCTTCTCTCCGCATCTCCTCTCTGCAGCACACTATTATATATTATACCAGTGCAGCTCTAGGTCCTTTTTGCCTGCTGTCGGTTGCTGTTGTTCTTGTCGAGAGATGTGTATACGAAAATAGCAAACAGCTTTTCTTCGAAGAGAGTATTATTAGGATTCCTTGGTACTGTATAGGATCGTCGATCGTATTTATTATTATAATTTTTTTTTTTACAAATTCTGCCTGTGTTTCGCGGAAAAAAATTAAAAATGACAAAAAGGAGCGACAATTTTCCTCCGGCGCACTTTACTCTCATTATATGCGCCGCCGCAGCTTTTAGGAATAAATTACGAAAAAAAATCCACTCGTTTCGACAAACGTCATCTCCGTCTCTCTCGACTACTACACGAGGTGTAAGTATATATAATACAATACGTATACAAGCGACAAACGCTTATATTCCAGCGAACGTCGTGTAAAATGCATTACGTCGAGAGCGAGAGATCCAAAGGTGCAAAAACAATCCAGATGCATAATATAACAAAACGGCGATTTTACGTAATTTAACACACACTCAGATGCGCTACAAGTAAACAAAATTCTCGCATCCTTTTCTTCGCTTATATATACTTACAAAACTTTTCCACTATAAGTATACATCTCGAGTACAGAACGTATGATGTGTATAAAACCCCTCCGTTAGTCCTTGAGGTCTGCGCTTTGAGTAGTGCGTAAATACGTACGCATATACGTACGGAGAGGTTGATTCGCGCGAAAAAAAAAGAGGCGGCCGTCGACGTTCACGGTCGTCTCACTTCCTTGCCCTTCGGCGGCTCTTGCCGATTCTTCCGCGAGCAAATTTCGCGCGAGCCAGAGCCGACGATTCATCAATGATTTATGGCGCGTTCTCGGCGTGTATTTTGTGAGAAATTCGCTTGGCTATATTTTCCGATCGGCGATATGTGGTTCCGGATTGCGATGACTGTAGTTGTCACACAAAAAAAAAG
>UCQR01104308.1:0-12318 GCA_900474235.1 Cecidostiba semifascia | reverse complement strand
AGTCAATACCCTATAAGTATTTTTATTAAAATTAGTAAAAGAGATCATCAACAAATATTTTTTTATAAGTTCCAAATTTATTGTTACGCAATTCTTATCTGCAAAACTGATAATTTTCGCGACGCTGTTAATATTGTACACAATATTTATTGTTAGTCGATAATCGATACCCTATAATATTTAGACATTTTAATTAATTGAAGGTAGATAATCAATAAATATCTTTTACTTATATACGTTTCAAATTTATTGTTACAATTTTTGCCTACAAAAATAATAATTTTCATAACGTTCGCGTAGTAACCATGATTTATACAATCCACTAGGAGATTTATGTTTATATTGACGATTGCTCATATTCATGCTCATCTTAATTGGCTCATAAATCTCATGATGTGATCGCAAGATTGCTGGATTTGGATATGGAAACTGAGAGCGCTGCAGTCGCGTGTCGTGTTGGCGCGCTTTTTTCTTCGTCTTTTCCCGGCTTTGTAGTTGAGCGTCTTGACGTAGCGGGGCGCTAGAAACGGCAATTTGAAAAAGACGTTGGCTGTTGACTGGGCCCAGGACAGGACAGGACCCATCACTCTATTACTCTATAGTCTTTTCAGGGTAGAAAAGGACACGTTTATACGCAGCGTCGCAGCACACGGCGTGACAGCGGCAGGACGAAGGAAGAGACAGAGGGAGACACGAGATTGTGCTTATTTGCACATGGAGTCGTCGTTGCTGGCACGCGCGGGCTTCGGAGGAATCGAAACATCGGCCGAGAAATAAGTATAAAAAATGCGGTAAATTTCGTGATAAAATAACGCGCGTTAGGGTCCGTGTCAGTTTTTAGTTTCGCATTGTACACGCCTTTATTACTTTTTTCGCACTGAACGACGCTCTGTTATTACATAGCGAGTTTGTACGTTACGTTTGGCACCTACTTGGCTTCAGCTCCATTTCGTTTTCAATTCTCCTCTACTTAAGGACCTATTGTAAGTAAAATATGCTTTATTAATGAACATTATTAGCTGATCATTCTCTCAAATTTTCATTAGATTTTATCAAGTTCTTGTTTGTGCCTCTGTTGCTTCAGATTCTTCCATTATGGATAAGAAGACAGTAATTCAGATGCTACAAGCTGATTTTTCTCGCATTCATGAAGAGTCCAAAGAAATTACCAAGACTGTTAAGGATATGAAGCAGGATGCATTAAATTATATTGAAGCTTTACTTGCGCAAATAACATCAACAGGCACAGCTTCATTACTGGCCAAAACTCCAAAAGTTCCCAAAAAGAGAACCACTAGAATCAAAGCTATTCCAGAAAATGATGAATTGGAAACATCCGATGATGGCAACAGTCCACATAATTCAATGACTACTAGATCTTCCCGAATGAATACTATGAGTTTAGAGACATCGGAGATCTCATCCGGTAGAGCGAAAAGAGGAGCGTCAGTTAAAGCAGCAGATATAATTAAGAAACAACAGTCACTAACATTAAATACAAAACTTAGGAGGCCATCTAATGATGGGAGTGATGTTTCATTAGCGGATAGGGTTTGTATTTTTATTACACTTTGTCATTTTTTTATTCACAGTCTATAATTTCTTTTTATATATATATATATAGATCAAGACCAGTCACCATAAGAGACCAAAAGAATTATTAGAAAGTTCTGAAGATGAAGATGCAAGACCAGTAAAACAAAGCAAGATAGAGACAAAGAAATCTGAAATCAAAGATAATAATAAAACTCATGATGTGATTGAACAGTCAGTAAGATTGTTTAATGCAAATGAGACTTACGTTCAAGAGAAGCATACACGAGCTTCAACTAAGCGTAAACTTGATGACCAGTACGAAGGTGTAAATAACAATTCAACATTCAAACGATCTACGAGACAAAACTCTTTATTCAGCGATGAACCAGTTGCTAAAAAAGCCAATTACAGAAAATCATCTCCAGGGAACAACAAACAAGAGAAGATTTCAGATAAGACAATTTCCATAGACAATAAAAAGTCTATTGCCTCAAACACTAGCTCATCTTCATTGTTTGATGTACAGAGTTCCAAAAAAGTTAATAGAATCATTAATGAGACAGTGGATATGAGTAATGCTGATGAGACAGTGGCTTCTATGTACGAGGATGCAATTGGTAAACCAGTTCCAATTATGAACTCAACTATGAATCCTAACACTACAGTAACGTTAGAAAAAATAATGAACGTAACTGTTTTGATTGAACCCTTGTCGAACAAGAAAGTGTTCAATGAGACTGTAACTATCAAACAAGCTTCCTTCAAAGAACCTCTATCACGTAATAACAGCACTATCAAAGAAAAGGTAGCAGAGGAAGAGCTGCCTGTGGATAAAGCATCAGCAACTTTTGTAAAAGAAAAGCAGGACTCTAAAAACGCCATTACTTCAAAATCCCAAAGAGAAAACAAAATAAACAAATTTAACAATCTTTTAACTGACGACGAATCATCACCCGAAAGAGAAAAATATAAGGCTAAGAAAGGAAAAATAGTCAATCAGCAGAAGCGAATCACAAGATCTAGTAATTCTTTGATGAGTGAAGATGAAATTCTTCGTACACCAATAAGAGTTAATCTACCAAACAAAGATATCAAGGGATCTTCTCTAAAATCAGGATATAAGCAACCAGCACTATTCAGTCCATATGCCAAAGATTCTGTAAAAAAGAGGGTAGAAGCTTTTGAACAAGTTGCTGTAAGCCCAAAGCAACCAGAAACAGCAGGAAGAATCACAAGAACTAAAACGCGTGCTTTGGCTGCAGCAACAGAAACACCTGCTGCGCCTACTGTGAGTCAAAAATTAGCCAGGAAATCATTGGCTAGGGCTAAAAAAATTTCTCTTGCAAAACATGCAAAAGAAAATGATGATACAAAAGAGGTCAGTATAGGTTTGATATAATATTCAGTTATCTTTGTACAGTATCATCATTGACTTTTTTTAAATGACTTTTCAGAATGAAAACATAAATGTTGTAAAATCTACAAAGTCAGGTTCTTTAGAAAGATCAGCACAAAAACTAAGTGGAAAAACTACACCACTAGGAAAAACTCGTATGCTTCAGATGCCTAATTCTGTTACTAAAAATACTTATGCAACACCTTCGAATTCCCAGTATCAGAATCCTGTAAGATTACAAAAGAAATATTCTCTTTTATAAATTATTACACAAAATAATGTCTATAAATCTTATGCTTTCAGTACTCAAAATCTATGACAGCCCCTCGAGGAAATATTGTTTCAAACGTTGATTCATTTATTCAGCCAATGAAATCGGCATCTAAACAAATAGACAGAGCAGCTGAAGAAAAAAGGAGAAGAGCGCATGAGGAGGATGCACGACGAAAGCGCGAAGAACTTTTAAAAGCCCAAGCTGAAGAGAAAAGACGGTAAAATTTTAATATAATGAAACAAACATAACCAACCATAATTATAACACATTTGAATTAAATACATTATTGACTTTTAAAGGAAACGAGAGGAAAAAGAATTGAAAAATAAATTAGCAAGAGAAGCGAAGGAAAAGCTGGACTACGAAAAGAGATTAAAAGCTGAAAGAGAAAGAGAGGAGAAAGCTAAGTTGGCACAACAAATGCAAGAAAAGCAAAAGGAAGAAATGGAAAGGAAGCGTATGGCGGCAATGCAAAGAGCACAGGTAAGTTGTTAGAAATTTATAAATAAGGTATTTTGATCTTCATTTGTTAAAGTTATTGAATTGTACATTGAAGGAAAAGGAAGAAAGGAGAAAACAGGAAGAATTACTACGTTTGCAACGCTTACAAGATCAAGAAGAACAAGAAAGGCTGCTTGCTGAACAGAAACGTCGTGAGCAAGAAATGGAGAAACGGAAGCAAGCCGAAATGAGACACCAGATGGTGGAAATCAAACTGAAAAATCAGATGGATAAAGCTTTATTGCAGGCTAAGGTTTATACAATCATTATCATTAATGCTGTTACCACGGAATATCTTGGTGATCTTACTGATGAAAGTAACATTTTCAATACTAATTACAGGCCAAGGCTATGGCTCAAAAGCAGGTTCCGTGCAACTACAAAATAGATAGCGATCCAGATGAGGAAGAGTCCGATGATGAGAGTAAACCTAAACATAAAATTCCACATTGGGCTTCAAGTATGATATTGATAATTCGTTGATTAAAAATTTGAAAACCGCTAAAAATAAGTTTATCTCTATTGTAATCAATTTATTTTCAGAGAATGCTCGGCAACCACAACTGGCGATGCAACAACATATTCCGCTGAAGACAATTTTAAGGTTTTTTGATTCTAAAAAATGTACACCAGACTTAAGGGAGCTATTTCGTGGTATTGATCCTAAGAAACTCAAACGGTCATCGAGCGCGATTTGGAAAACTCCCCCGCGATATTCAATGATGAATTGCTCAATTATAAAAGATTGAAGTAAACTTTATAGTTTAGCGACGCCGCAAGTAATTATAAGCGTTACAAATTTTGAACTAAAGGGTTTACGCGAACTATTTTTTAATATTAATATTAACATGGTTGTACAGAATAATTGTTTTTATTTAGCGTAACTAATTTGTATTCTAGCATGAATATAAGTAGGGGTTGAAACAGAAAAATTGCGATATTAAATTAGGTGCGCAGCGATCATGTTAATGCACATTTATTCGCTTATTTTTAATGTGTTATTGTGTTTCACAAATATACAATTTGCGTTTTTTGTTATCTAATCGTAAAGTATCCTAAAATGCAAAATGAAATATTGGAAAATCGATCTTGGAAAACTGTCATGGTTAATTCATGTTAAATTAAGGAAAAAATGTATGATGACGGGAGGTTTTTTACACTTGGACTTTGCACGAGCTCGCACAAGATATATAGTATTTGCGTTAGCTAGGCAGCTGCCGTGAATACATGCGTCTCCTCCAATTAAACACTCAGCCACGAGGACATGTTCGCATTCTCGTATGACGAAAAAACGCGTCAACGAGAGAAATGTCACGTGTACGCGTCGGACGCTGCAACATGAATATGCACGCGCATTAGGACAGGAATAATGATAGTCTTCATCTGCTTGAAATTTTATTCAAGCTCTAGTGCGGTAGATCCTACATTTATATACCTACGTAAGATTCTCGAATTAATTGTTTATTACAATTAATTTTAGTCGTTTAATAGCGTTCGTATAATTTTAAAAATAGTATATGTTAGAGACAATTTTTAAATGTAATGATAAAGGCCATCGGAATTATGAGAGCTTTGAGTCTCATATTTTATTAGCTTCTTTAAATTTCAAGTTATGACGTTATTCTTCTTAAGATTTCTAACTATAGTATCCCTTTCTATATACTTTTTAGATAGTTCGTCTTACTTTAGTTAAAGATTCGTAAGTTTGATTATCAATCTTTCAAAATCATGATAAAATTTCATATTAAATTCCAATTTCGCTCAATAAACGATGCATACATAAGATTATGTATTACTGTAGTATAAGACAACGTGTTAAAAAACAAAAAAATAGAAATGGATCAAGGTTTTAGGGACCAAGTGCTATTTTTGTATCGAAAGTAATTGTGCCTTTACTTTTTTAGTGAAAAAAAAACAAAAAAAAAACGAATGTTCCACACGTCATGAAATTGTATAATCGAAAGCTTGATAAAAAAGTTGAATAAAACATTGATCAAACCTAAATAACGATTTCTGTATTAATTTTTTTTTTTATAAATATCTGAAAAGGAAAGATTTTCTCAGAATACGCGGTTAACTTTATCATCATCATTTGCAGCTATATCATCTTCATCAATAATCGAAGCTAGGACATCCCGTGACAATTACTGCAGCGCATCACGAGAGAGGTGTATAATTTATATAGTTGGATTGGTTCGCGGCGCTTGCGTTTTTCGCATGACTAAATTGAAATTCGAACGGCAGCTGATGATTTTTCGACATCAATTTCGAGAACGCGCCCAATTGCAGCCATTTAGCCGCGATCCAATTTACCGTGTGTTCGTTTTCTCCGCTAACCCGCCGGCAACCACACACACACATAACAGGGTTATATATAACGTTGATGTATACGCGCGTGAGCTCTCTTATTTCCCCACGGCGCGCGGGAAATACAAAAACAATTAGCGAAAAGCCAAGCCAATTATAGCGCCATGAATGTAATCGCTTGGTCTTCTCTTTCTCGATCGTTGATCAGCCAACCATTAAGTATAGGTAATTTTCGCTCGATCTCTGTGTTCTATACGCGACATGAAAAATCTTAGAATTCATTGTTCGTAAAAAGACCTTTCATTATTATTTTTCAAGGAAGAATCAATATCCTTCGTTGGTATAGAAATGTTCTGAATTGCGCGAACTTTTCTTTTTACCGGCAAGGTAACTTTGCCCCTTCTATAATAAGTCTGCCTTTATTAATGTCAATTGCTTTATTTGAATACTTGAATGTCATGCCAACCGCACTTGAACTGTGACAGCCCTTCACTATGGGCTATGACGTAGACCTTATAGTCGGTTAAATCAAACATAATCTCATCTAATCTAATCTAATCTCAGCAGATAATTGCAATGTCAAATCTATCCCTCTCCCGCGCTTTCTCTCTGTCAAATAGACAGAAAAATAAACATTTCGCAGATCCGTGAAGATATACGTCAGCGGGAGGTACGACAGAACCGCGCGTGGCCGTTATTATATCGAGAGGTATAGAGAGGGAGAGAGAGAGAGAGAGAGAGAGAGAGAGGGATGTATCCCCTTGGGCAGCAGTCTCCGGTAACACGATAGTAATTACTGGCTGGGCATAATTACTGGAGCATAATTAAAGCGGAACAAAAGATGAACGATATCGTCTGTCGCTCGTTAGCGGACAGTTTTGCCGCGTCTGTATGCACTACGCGCTATATATACCTATATATATATATATATATACATATATACTCCCTTTTCTATTACGCGTTCCTGCTGCAGTTCTCGAAAAGTACGTTTCCGTATACGTTATACAGAGAGCTCTTTCCGCACGCAGTTTTTCTATACTTTTTTTTTCATGCGCACATATACTCCCGTGTACTAATTCTTGTGGACTTTTTCTCGTCCCCGACGCTTATACTTATATATGATGATACTTAATGATCCAGACATACGCAGTAGCTGAATTTATATAGCCGCAGAAAAAATCGGATAAGAATCCCGTACGGCTTACGTCTGCTATATCACCCCCAAAGCTCGTATAATCGAGTCGCCATTGGTGTGCTTACCCCAGCGCGCGCGCGCGCGCGATCATGCCGCCAAAAAGCTCAACTGCCGAGAGCCGAGTGGAAGAAAAAAAAAAGGAGCCGATGATCGGAGAGAAAGAGCGATAAAATCGCGGGGAGCCAATTCCCGCGAACTATTTTCACGGTGTGTGTGTGTGTGTGGAGGAGGGACGAAAAAGCTCCTGCGAAAAGCTAAAGAGAGAGAGAGAGATCCCGAGGGGGATAGCCCGGATAGCTGATGCTGATGCTTCTGCAGCGCAGTCACAGCGTAGCTATTGTAAGGGGGAGGGGACACACTTTCCGACTTTTATATACACTGCACAGCCGGCGGGATCACTGCAGCAGTGGGTCGCGGAGGAGACAAGGATCCATCGGCGACGCGGCGAACACGGGACAGGCGTGGTCGCGACCGGCAAATCCCGCGACGTTGTTGATACCGAGGGGATAGAGAGGAGTTCTGGTGAAAAAAAAAAAAAATAGCTGCCAGCGTCGTTGAGAAAAAAGTGCAGCGCGAGCCGCCTCTGTGTGACACTCTATAGGTATACGTCGAAAAAAAAGGCCGGCGGGAGACTGCTTTCCTCCTTTATACGCTATCATGATAATTGACGACGGGCGTTAGCTATATATCTCTCTTCGCTGTTCCCATTGGATTAAACCGTATCGTTCTATAGTTTACCGCTACTGCTGCCCTGCCGAAGCTTTTCTTTTTATGGATATGCCGATTTTCGGATCGTAAATCACTAGGGCACGGCTCTATTTTTTTTCTTGCGAAAGAGCCGAATTAAAATTTCGTGCTGAGAGAGATAGACAAAAGATCTCTCTGCTCATCGGACTGTTTTTATAGAGACGGACCGACCGAACACGAGATCGGAGGCTACTTGGCAAACGATGTCTGTTAGGGAAGACCGCTATCTCGGCTGCGGTGAGAACTGTCGGAAAAAAGGTTCTTATATATGTCGAACGTCTTCCCTATTTTTCTTCCTAAGCACACACGACTTGATGTATATAGGTACCGATCTTGATTCGAATGGTACTTTGGACTTATTATGTTACTTATATACTGTCGTTCTCTCGTGTTGCTGACAGTATTATATTAGAAATTCTAATTGTCTTCTTTGGTATTAATAATTTAGAGAGGAGACAAAATTTAATGCCAATCTCGAGCTCTGTTCGCTTTTCGAAGGGCAAATCAGAAGAGTCGAAATGTAGAAAAGAGGTAGGCAGGTATATCGTGGGGGGTTATTTATTACACTATACTGTGGGCGGACGCCTACATTTTGCCCTGAATAAGGATGGCTCCTATCAACCATTCTAGTGACGGTGGCTTCCCTATTTGTATATATACCGTTTGCGCGCGCCGCTCCACCCATGCATCGTTATCGAAGCGCGCGCTTTGCACACACATATATATTATACAAAGGCAGAGAGACATCAGCTATATACTATGCGAGTGTGCGAGTAGACGAAGAACGATGATGACAATGGCGCAGTAGCTACTTGTGCATCTATAATGCTATTCAGGAGTCGGATTAAACTGTGTGCTGACTTATTCTTTTTGCTCATGAGATTGCTCTTTTTTTATCTAGTATATGAATCGGTCATCGGTCTGTATTATCAATTTTGTTGGAAAACCTCTTCGTTCACTTAACTGACGAAGGATATGACCTGACCGAAGACTGGACGATTTAAAGATGCGATTCGACATTCATGCCTCTGATCACCGCGACATTAATGGTCAGCTGACCCACGTTGGTTTTCCAACAACAGCCAGAAAATCTATCGATCTGGAGTCAACAGCCAGCGACTTCCAAATCTCACTTCCTAAGTATATAAAAAAGTCAAACGTCCGGTTCAGGCGGTAGGTTCAGTGATCGGCAACGTCGTCGTTGCACTCATCGAAGAGGATGTCACGAATCGGCAAACGAACTTTCGAATCTACTCTTTTCACGATCAGTATATCTATGCAGTGTAAGTGTCGTGAAGGACATCGTTTTGGATGACACGGCTTCGGACAACACCGTCTTTCTCGTCGCTTAACACACTATATACCTTCGATGTTTTTCTGAAAGACGATCGGTACTGCGGACCAGGCAGGATCTGCAGACGTAGTTACGAGGGTATTACGGGAAAGGCAGTCAAAAGCTCAGCAACGATACTGATCTGACAGTTGAATACGATGTATGGACCATTGGGTCGGTGAGAAAAAACGTCCCTGCGTCGGGCTATATCTACACGCAGGCTCTTCCAAACAACGGTATCTTGATTAAGAGGCTTGATTTTTATCTGAAGATACTGGCGGAAAGGGAGTAGTTCGGTATTGAGCATTACTCAACGAGTAGAGGTAGAATCAGTCTCTACAACACGAATAACGATCAAACACTGAATTGCAGACTTGTGGATGCAGGACTGAAGGATCTGGTTGACAAAATGATCGACTTTCCTATGTGGATCCAGATTGCTCTGCAATTGCACAATCTACCGGATGGTAGTATGATTGTTCTCTGGATCGGTAAGACTAAGCATCAGGTACTGTATACAAACAGGACACACTCGTCGTAAGAATGTGAATCGTTGATGTGGCGGGACAGGCCAGCGATGTAATCGAGCTGCTGGATCACAATGTTTGCCAGGAGTATGAAATTCGATGTATCGAGGTGTACAAGGAACTGTGCTTCCGCATCAGTTGCCACAGTGGAGTCAGTGTCAAGTGCATCGTTCCGGATAAGGACGGACTTTTTGGCTGGATGTAAAAACAACGTATTTCTCAAGACACAAAGAATAACAGAATAAAACTTGTTAAAAGACACTGTTATTACCCACTAATTTCACCTTACTTGCATATTAATTATACATATAGCGGCATTACGAACAAGATAGTATATACATACCGGTACAGTATAACAAAGTCTCAGTGCGTGCCGCACCTATATAAAAACAATTCACAAAAAAGTTTTTCAAGCGTTATATACTGGCTCGTCGATACATCGTTTTTTTTTCTCGCGCGCACACCGAGTTTTGCCCGACGATCAAATAGCTCTCGCTAGAGTACACATATGTATGTATAGCTTACATACCTATACGCGAGCTCCACACAAATGTCGCAAAGAGCGCCTATATACAGACTACACGTTTCGCGCGCGTGCAGTTCGGTTGCTGATGTGTGTGTGTGTGTGTGTGTGCGTTGTTAGCGTCGACAAAATGGCGGTAATAAGGGGTGTCAGGAAAATGGCTGCCCTGATGAAGCCTGAATCGTGGCATTACGGCAACTGATTGCGAGACTCGGGGGTGAGTTTTGCAGTCGAGGGATATAGAGGGGAACGGGGGTAGACTGAAGCGCGAACTATCGGCTTTGGGGAGTCGCGCGGTCACGTAAAGAGAGAGAGGAAGAGATATGTGAAGGGAGAGCTCGTGTATATATATAGCGTATATATATAGAGGAAGGAATGGGCTCCTGAACGATCAGTTTTCTCTCTCTCTCTCTCTCTCTCTCTCTTTCGCTCGAAGGGGTTAGTTCCCTCTGCCGAGTTAGTTAGCGCGCGCGACGTGCACAATATTTGACGTGTGTGCAAATAAAGGGAAGTAGAAAAGATGATGATAGAATTTTGATCTCATCTCTGGCACTCGAAAAAGCATCTTGAATCATCCTCAAAGAAAAATTGTTAAGAGGCCGCAGCAGCAGATCGAAGTAGAGGAAATTAGCATCAGCGAGACGGGCGAGTATGCGCAACGCTCTCGCCTTATGGAATAATCACTCGAGCGAATAAAATATCCGGCCACTTGATCGTCCGTGCTTGCGGAAGATCACAGCCCGAGAGTGTAGACTAGTGGCCCTCAGTGTGCCACTCAGCCACTTGCGCGCTCAGCGGCGGCGGCGGCGGCGCGCTATAATCTTCTGCAAGCTCGGATTATCAAGTGGCCGCGGATGTTTTATTCGCCTCTCGCGCGTCGATGCTATGATGAAATTTTTCAAAACTTCAATTCCAACGAGCGGTATATATATATGCATGTATAGGTATTATACAGCAGCTCCAGAAAATTGTATAATATAGTAATACACATAGCACATGCGCGCTGATTGCACTACGTCCGATTAAATCGAGGAGGAATAATTGTCGAGAGGCGAGAGTTTGATTCGACGAAGTGATATGTGTACTTTTCTGCGCACGCGATCTGATGCGTATTTCTCGGAGTAGATCGCGTGTGCGTTTCATCGTATGTTACCTTTGCGGCATAATGAATGATTTTATTACAACATCCGAGAAATAGAGGATAAAGCAATAAACTATTATTATATATGTATAACGACGACGAAAAGAAGAAATAACGTGATTATATAAACTTCACAGAGTGCAGAAAGTGAATATATAATATATAAGTTGGCTAAGCTGTTCCTCTATACAATATATACACTGCATAGCCGTATATAAGCGTTTTGTGCACTCCTTTCTCTCTCTTTCTCTCTCTTCTCTTCTCTTCTTTGGCTGCAACGGCTCTCGTTTCTCTTATTTCGCGTTATTTCATTAATTAGGCACAAAACGAACTTGCCGAGCATTGTCCCACCTCAATGCTTACTCATTAGTAAACCGAGTGCGGCGGCGGTACTGCCGCCGACGTCGACGACAGTAGAGGGTCGATAAAGGCGGCAGAGCGCAGTATATATGTATATATATATATAGCCAAGGACGAAAGAGAGGAAGGAAGGAAGGAAGGAAGGAAGGGCGAAAACGAGCGCGCGAGTGGAAATGAACGAGAAGCAGAATGATCCAAGTTGGACAAGCCGTGTACCGCAGAGAGAGACCCGCTTTTTTTCTTTTCTATGCAGCTATACTCCGCACATATATATACACACTATACGCGAGCGTGCGCGCTTATTGAATTAGACTTTTCCGCGCAATTAGCGTGTATAGCGCGCGACTGTTGGGAATATTTCCCACACGACACGCTGATGAGGAGCTTGCGATCTGCGTGAATTTTCTGCAATCAACGGGTTTATTACCTGTATATTGATTGTATATAGTAGGTTTGCGTGGATGATTTGAAGAACAAT